>VDFB02058242.1:15801485-15912163 GCA_007258455.2 Sequoia sempervirens | reverse complement strand
ATCCATACAGCTTACCTAGATATGTAATCATGACCACCATATAAAACCATAAACATAAAAGCCGATCAAGTGATAGGGTGTGTACTTAAAAGCTGCTCATGAGTTGACTTCTGTGCTATCCAATACCTCCCACCTTAAAACCCGTAATGGATCAGATTGCCACCTCGCCTCTACAACAACCTCATATTGTTCCTCTGCATTCATTTGCTCCCCATTTATTGGAAAACCAACTCTAGCATCTTTGCTCTTGCCTAGGCGACTTACCATGTTTCTGCCTCCTTGCTCTTTCTTTTTGTGTGATGGGGATGAAAACTCTTGGAAAGCAGGGATGAGTTTTAATCATTAGGCTGAATGAGGAAAGCTTCATGATGCTTGTCTCATTTGAGCATATCATCCCTTATTATATGCCCTTTCTGACCACTTGCTGATCTCAAAGGCCTGGGTATGGATGATGACATTTCTTGGAAAGTTAATCCAGGTCTTTGAGATCAGCAAGTGGTCAGAAAGGGATTTAATTTTTTTCTTTTCAAATTAGAAACAGATTTTTTTTAACCCTCAAGCAGCAGGGTGTGTGTGGGGTACTGATTTGTAAAAAGGAGGCTATATCTAGTCACAGAGTGGGGAACGTTAGGGGACAGCTTGATTCATGAAGAGCCCTTTGAATCACAGTCAATCACGTTACTGCATTTCCAGAAGCACAGGACTTGGTCTAGGGAGCTCACATATTAGCAAGTGTTTGCTTCTTTTATTCACAACAGTTTCTTTTCAAATTCTAAAAAGCATTGAAATTATCCAACAAGACCTTGGAGATTTTTTTCCAGAGAGTTGAATCTGGACATAAAATCTCTCCTATTTGTCAGGGAAGGCAAGTCTTCTAAAATAGTTTGTTCTTTTCCTTTGTTGAGAGGGCATCACCATTTGTGATAGTCTGATTAAAGACATTAATGAGAGAAATAGCTTTGGCTTTGTTGTTGGTTCAACAACGGAGATGAGAGGTACCTGCTCCCTTGAAGGAACCTGATTCATAGCAAACAATACAGTCTGCTCCAGCTAAGCTGCAGTTTCCTCTTCAAGCACTGTGAAAATTTAGTTTCCAGTAACGTATGAAGGGTACCAGAAAGAAAGTACCCTTCTAACCAAGGTGTCGTATGTCCCAGTAATAATATCTTTGCAAATATTTAAATTTCTTACTAAATCATTATAAAAGGAGTAACATCCAAATGTAAAAATTAAGTAGTTTCTTAGTAAAACATCTCTTTGTGAAGATTGCTACAACTAATTGTTGCTCTCTCTTATTAATAAAGCTTTGTTTGCACTATAATATTGTTCCTTTTCTCTTTACTACTTGTCTTGATTTCATCTTTACTGTAACCAAATAGATATAGTAATACACCTGAGTGCCAGTTAAATGTGAATCAAAGGTATCAGAGAAGTTTGTTCAATTGAATGAGGACTGACCATATGATGTATGGTCTTCAGACATGCAACCCTTTAGATTATATCCCTTGCCATTTCAAATGGTGATAAAATGATTAAAAAAGTGGTAATAGGAAATCCTTTTAAACTGTCACTTGCTGAAGCCTGGGAGGTGCCGGAACACTTAATTTAAAGTTCTCAAACTGGGTGGTGCCCATGATATACAAGACATCTACAAGAAAACTTTTCAAGGATTCAAGACCTTTTAAGGAACGTGTGAATTTTGGTATCCCTCTTTCTGAAGGGAAAGTGGATGTTGTGGTAGAGAAATGACTTGATCAATTGGATTCGTATTTCTCTATCAGTATTTTACTGATGGTAAAAATTATATTCCCTTTTAAAATCTGCTCCCCAAATTAAAAAATGGTGGGTATCATAGTCTTCAAAACAACAAAGAAGAGGATGAAGAATTATCATTAACAATTGAGGACACCTCAACAAAAACTTGGGCAAATTTTGTAGAGGTCATAAAAAAGGTAAACATCCGTGTAAAAAATTATGATGATTAGTACAAAAACATGGGAATTGTTGTGCTAGAGTCAAGAAAACGTGGTTTGAGACTAAACAATCTATTTGATGCTTTGTTGACAAACTTAGTATATCTGACAATGCATCCAAGAAGAATTGGAGTTCTTAGAGGTTAGAACATTGGGAGAAAGACTACATATGTATGGTGTTAAGATTGTATAAAAATTCAAAAGCCAAGGCAGGAAATAAATTACTTCGGGCAACATGACACAACCCAATAAAAGCAAGAGGCAACAACTTCAACTGTAACAAGCACAAGGAATCCCAACAACAACATTCAGTCATCAAAGCTTCCATAGTGATCCAAAATGGATCAGGTTAAGTTAGTTGAGTCGGCAAACATGGTCACTAATTGGTTCTCATGAAGATTTGCAAGCTCAAAGACACTTCAAGGACCCAATTTTGCAAGAAAACATCTGAAACAAAGTTGCTAGGAAAATTGACAAAGCAAAATGGAAAAAAAGCCATTTGAGTGATCCAGACACTCCCGACACACAGGAAGCTGATGTTAGCATAAAGGATATTTATTGGTGGACATTTCGGCTAGGGCTCAAATAGTCATAATAATTCAGCTGGTGCTAAAATAGTCATTTTGCAGTTTGAGTTCTTGGGGTGTTTCTGTAAGCAATTGAAATTGTCCCAGATAAGACAAAATGGCAGATTCTCGGAATCAAAATGTTTTGGGTTTTGAAGATTGTTGGGCTTCTCTTTGAAGTGATTTTGCACTCTTGTTGATAAATAGACCCCTTGAGGGCCTGTAAAGATAATTGGAACTTGTATAGTTTGCAATGTTTTATTATTAAGCTAGTTCTTAAGTGAAGAGAAAATTAGCGATAAACCTTTGCAGGATAAGAAATTCTAATAAAATCTAAAAATGCAATTGAAAGAAATAATGGCATGTTATAGTATATACAAGAGATTTTACCCTAGGGAACCCATTTGGGAAAAAACACATCAAAACAACACTCACTGTGTTAACAACATTCACAATGCAATAAGGTATTCTAGTAGTACTTAACCTTAATCCATGTTTGAGTACTTTTAGAAACATCAATATAGGAAACCATTAAGTTGTATTACAATACAATGGGTAGAAAACAGTGGCCCAGAAACCACCTATAAAGGACCCCCAAAAATTGTGGTAGGGTGTATAGTCTATAAGGTATGCAAAACATGCAAAGTGCAAAACACATATCCAACCTGAGGAAGTTGGGTGCAAGTGTTTGATTGCTGTTTTTGTCGTGAAGTGTTCCTAGAGGTCTTGGAGCAAGTCAATTGTAAACAAATTAAGAAGATAGTGGCTTGAAGAGGTTAATGCCTCACTCTTTTTGGATTTTTTCACAGACATTGGGTTTTCTCCAAACCAAACTTTATTATGCTCTATGCTTTTGATGTGTTTCCATCTAGCCCATGTTCATGGAATTCTTTTTACATTTTAGCATTTAAGCAACTAAATTGAGGATACGGATGCTGTTTTCCTAGAGTAATTTGTACTAAAACAGCAAGCAACTTATTGTAGCAAGCATAGTTTACATACTCTCCGATTACTCTCCGAGTAGCCGAGTAATCTCCAAAAAATTTGCATGCCGAGTAATTTCTGCATTTACTCGCGGGCAGTATGCAGATGGATTTTCTCCCGTCAAATTATTGAGTAATCACCAGTAGCTCGCAAAAAACCCACAAACTTGGCATGTTTGTGAGTGTATAAATATGTCTGTGTGTGTATATGCATGCAAACTTGGCATCCTGTGTATGTTTATAGATATGTATGTGTGCACAGTGCAGTTCTGAGCATACATATACATAAATTTCCACACACATTTGCCGAGTATTTGCCGAGTTTTTCCCGAGTCAAAATTTTTGGGCTTGCTGAGTACTCTCCGATTCCTGAGTATGTAAACTATGGTAGCAAGTTCTTAAGATTTGTGTTGATGAATTAAGAAATGGAATATCCATGCTAATCGAAGATCACTTAGAAGAAGACCTTTTTTGATGGGCTGCCAAAGAAGAATGACAAGTGGTGCACCTCCACAAGAGCAAGTGGTACACGTAAAAATAATGTCATGCCATATTACTAGTTGAAATGTGGACCCCAACACCAGTGCCAACTCTATCTGCCCATGATGTACAGAGGGAAGCAAATCATGGATGCAAATACCTATTCTACCTATCATTGTATAAGTCCCCCCTGCAAACCATGAGGAGTGAGAGTGCCTCTTCCACTAATAAATGTGGGTAAAATCCTAGTTATCCAGGCATTTAACAAATGGGTGACAATGTTTGCCACTGCTTTGCTTTGCATTCTAAAAATGAGGCTACTAAATATTATTTTTCATTGCATTATCCCCTTGATCTGATTTTTCTCATCAAATCTACCTTCATATGTTATAGTTCATTATAGCTTTTCTCTTGGCTTGTCTATTGCTTCTTTAAAATTTTATGTCTTAAGTCATCTTAATAATATTGTTGTATTCCTCAAGATGGTCTTTAATGCATATGTTTTTGGTTTTTTTGCAGGAAATTTTCAAAATAGAGAGAAAATGCGTATCGAAAAAGCTGCACGCCTTCGTTTTGGACGCTTCTTTTATCGTTTTCCCAATGGAGAATCTGCTGCAGATGTGTATGACCGAATAACAGGTACCATCACTTGTCTGAATGTCATCTTTTCCTCAGCACTGTTTATATGATTTCCACATTGACTTTTTAGTGAATTGGTTAATCATAAAACATAATATAGTTTGTGATAAATAGTGTCTTCAAGATCATTTTGGCTAAGGTTGAAGATTCAAGAAGGTTATGGGGTTGAGACATATCATTCATTATCTTAAATCACTTAGATTGTCCCTTACGAAGTGTTAAGCTAATTTTTATAAACATAATTTATCATGTGGAACTTGCTAGTTCAGATCCACTACTGTAAATTGCAGGTTTTCTGTGCAAGATGTTGAAAGTAAATTTTATTTACAGGATTTAGAGAGACACTTAGAGCAGATATTGACATTGGTCGTTTTCAACCCCCTGGAGCAAGGTCAAAATCTATGAACTTGGTTCTGGTATCTCATGGGCTGACTTTACGCGTCTTTCTTATGAGGTGGTACAAGTGGACTGTTGAACAATTTGAGCGCCTTCATAATTTTGGAAATGCTGGCATGCTTGTGATGCAGACTGGTTCAGGTGGAAGGTACGTAGGATTTCTTCCTACACTAATAGTAACTGGTTTGAGTGGTATTTTAAGATAGTTTGCTTTTAAGCCAGATAAGGAGATAGAGCATTCTAGTTGTTATATGATACTGAACACAAATGAACTCCTTTTAGATCTACTTAGACAAAGTTAATAGATATGGAACTTTGCACTATTGTAATTTGTTCAGTATTCCTTTTAAAGGAAGTGTTTCAGTTTATAATAAGATTTAATCATTTTGATACTGAAGTATGGAAAAATATTCATATTCATAGTTTAATAAAGCATTCAAGACTTCTAATCTGTGAATAGGAAGTGAACCAATAGAGACAAAACTAGTATGAGAGGGTGTATAAGCAGTTAGGGTTTATAAATAAACTTATTTCAATCACATTTGATGATCAAATTTAAGTTTGTAATTCGGGGAAACTTAATGTATCGTAAAAAGTAGAAATTGAACAAAAGTGATTTTTACTGAAATTGCTGAACAAAATAGGACTATATTGCAAACGAGTGTATACAGTGAGGGCAAGCTATGTAGGAGAGATGTATGCCTGAAACTTTAAATTGTTGGTACTTAATTCAAATTCATCTATTTTATATCTTTTCAATACAATTTTTTTACTTAAAATAGTAAATTATAGCTTTTGGTGAAAACTGATGATGCATCCCACTTGGTGGTGACCCATTTCTTTGGAAGTTGAAGCAGGTAGTAGGATAATAATTCTGCATATTTTATATAGGCATTGCAGTGATTTCCCCATAGGAGAGAACCCTGCGCAAATTCTCCATGGCTTCTAAGGATAATTGAGTTACAAGTACTGTAGAGGGTGTTTGTAATCATCTTAATTGTGGATTATATTGTTTGAGTAGGCAAGAACCAAGTCAGGACTTCGAATTTCTGGTGGGCATCCATTGGCTTCTGTAAGACCTCTACTCCATAGTTTGGTCTATGGGTGACTTCCTTTCTATATGTCAAGTTGCCCTTTGAAAGAGTCACACCTCTTCATCATGTCTACCCTTTGCAAGAGTCACAACCTTTCACAATTACCACCCCTTGAAAGAGTACAACCCTTCATAATTTCTGCCCTTTGAAAGAGTCACTTCCTTATTTTCTTCCCATTCCTTTCTTCTTCCATTAATCCCTCCTTGATTCATATGCTCCCTTCTTTTTTTTTTTCTCTTTTTCAAATGAACTCTTCTCCCTTTTATATCTCATGTTTGAGGGAGTCACAACTCTTCATTTCATGCCTTTTGATCATTCATTAAACTTAATTAAATTTTTATTATATTATATTTTATTTTACCTTTTTTTTTTATATTTTAATTTTATTATTATTATTTAATATTTATTATTAAATCCTATTTCAAAAAGGGGACATTACATTATCTCACTCTAGTTGTATTTGGAGAAACCATCAAGCATGGCTATCGTTTTAGAAATAGTTACTACTTGGAGAATTTGGTCCTTATTGGCAGAGGATAGATGTCTTTAGGAGAGGCCTGATTTAGATTTTAAAAACTACACATATCTAAATCTTGCCATTCTTTTTTCACATTGGGACAATATATGAAATGTTGGAGAGGGTAGATTATACATACTGCCAATAATATCTGCACTTCCTCTTGTATAGTTCCTGCCGTCTTGGAATTTTAGTGCCTGACATGTAGCTTCAATGGGTTGCTGTGACATATGTTTCCGGGCTTGAAGAATTTGAGGCCTTCATATGACCAACCAAATATATCCTATTCTTTAAAAGGAGCTATAAATCTTCTCCATTCCTTAGGTGAGCAACACTTACCTAGATTAATCATTATGGGCTCTTCGAGTGTCTAAATGTTTAGTTTTCTTTTATTCGTGAGAGCATTCAGGGTCTTTTTCAGCTTTTTTATTTATGGACCTAATCATTTTGATCAAATAGATATTCAAGAGACATTGATCCTTAAGGAATTTTGTTCCCCTATAATTCAATGAGATCTTGTATATTGTTTTCTTTGTCAATTTCTGTTGTCATGGAGTCTTGATATGCCGAATCATTTCCCTCAAATAATAGATTTCATTTTCAACAATTATCAGCCTTTTCAAGGTATTGAATGCTATAGCAATCATCATTGACAACTTGCCAGTTTGTAGAATTCAAGTATAACAAGTCTATGTAGCATTCAATGATAAATGTTTCATCTGTGAATTCAAGATGAGGAAGGAAAAAAGAAGCAGGATACAATTGAGCCTGCTTTACTAATTTAATAGTCACACCTTCCAATCTTTGCCTAAAATTTAATTCTTTGATTTGTTTCAACACAAGGTTAACTATCCTTGAACCTTCATAATTTTTACTAGTTACTCCAATGTCACAAGCCTCTAAAAACTAAGTAAAAGAGTTTCACATTCTGTTGTATGGTTACCTTGCATTGTCTAAATCTTGTGCATAACCTTAGAAACTTAGATGCTCACTTAATTTCTTTGATCATTCATTTCCGCTTATGTCTATGAAGGCATGATAATGACCTTGATTCAAGTTTCGACAACCTTAGTGAATGATACTAAGTCATATATATATTGTAAACATATATGCAAAATAGAATAAAATATAGTAAAAGAGAAAATAAGGCCAATGAACTTTATCAAGTAACGTAAAGTAAATAAATTAACTAAAATTTCTTCGCCATCAACCCTTGGAGAAGTAAGCAAAGAAAAGCAAAAAAAGGAAAAAATCGAAGGGGAGAAAAGGAGAAGGGCATGGGCAAAGAGAGGTTACGCCCTATGTAGGAGGGAAATAAACCCAATTTAATGAGCTGGTTGGATATCTCCAACAAGGCACCTAAGGGAGGCTAGGCCTTGCCATTAATCCCATGCTGTATTCACTTGCAAGTTGGGTGTCCAATCTTGAAAGGAAAATTAATTCATTGGACACTAGAGGCAGGATAAAAGTGGATTTTTGTGGGAAGAATAGGCAGATTTTTGGGAATGGAGACAAGGGCAATTGAGGAGAGGAAGGTTAGCATCCATTTGCAGATGCATGGATTAGCTGGATGCCATATTTCTAGGTTTTTTCCTCCCTTCATCTTGTTCCTTTGATAGTATTTCATATTTTAGGCTTATATATCATGCTAGAATAGTGTAACACCTCCCTCCAATTGCTGCGATCCATGTTAGGTGTTTTGCTTGCTACTTAAGTAAAAATCAGATACCTTGCTGGTTTAACTTGCTCCTCTAGTGGCTAACCTCACTTAGCCATGAATCCTTTGGGTCTGTGGGTTATATCCATGGTCTGAAAAACATATTTTACTGGTTGAAATGGGACGCTCCATAGCAGGCCGTCTACCTCCTGTTCCTCTTTACATTTACCTTTCCTATACAATTTTCTTAGTTGGGGCTGCTTTCAGTTGATCAGTTGTGATAGGAGGGCATAGATCCTTGGTATTTAACCTAGAAATTTAACCTCACTGTAGTATTGTTCTATTTTCAAGAAAGACTAACATATTGGAGAATAAAGAGAAAAATTAAGCTTCCATCTCTTGTGATATAAATGTTTTTTTAAATGTTGTGCAAATTATCTGCTGTTAGGAGAGTGATTTTATGAATGAAATGGTCAAATCTGATATATAAATATGTGTGTGTGTGTGTGTGTAGTTGAGTATTACATTCTAGTGTTGGAAAATGAGGGTCTATTTGAAAAGGAATAGTAGAGAAAGAAAACACCTAAATCTATAATCTAACCAGGTTCATTGTATTAAGTAGGCTACATCTTCAAATGCAATCATAAAATTTTCGATGTTAAACAATATACTATAATAAATCTCAAACAACTACATTTTACATAGTAATGCCTAGCGGAGTGGTGCGGCAAATTCTCATATTCGAAGTCTAGTTGTTGGTTTATTACTTCAACCAAAGCCTCCTTGTCATGCGTTGGATTCCTTATACTAGTTGAGTACTAGTCCAAAAGGACCTTGGGAATGAATAGACAATTGTGTCCCTCACATCATACCAATGCCAAAAATTTGTAGGATAGCCATAGATGATGCACATCCCAGGTCTTTACTTATTTCGAATTGGGAGTCTTTTTTCCCAGTTATAGAGCTAAGCCTGGTATAGGACCTAACTTCTAATGCAACACAAGATAGGAGTAAAGGAGTCTATGAGGGCATAGGTTGAGGGTTGTATACCCCCTAAGATGTTTTTTTCTCTCCTTCCGAGGTGATCATCAGTTGGTAAATCCTATGGCCCACATAAGATAAGCTTTTTGATGTGCCAACTTGATGATAGTCAAGGAGTGTGCTTTGCCTATAGAATGTTTTAGTAGTACCCCAAATTTAGCCAGTTTCTACTTGTAGCATGCAGGCCATAGAGCTAGTGGCATGCAGGTGATGGGTGCCAAGTGCTACTTTAGAGGCTTGGATGGTTTTCGCTAGTGGCATACAGGCCATAGAGCCAGTGGCATGTAGATGATGGATGCCATTTTCTAAACAATCATCCTATAAACTGTATGGAAAAGGGAGTTCTAAAGAAGAATAGGTAATTAAGAGATTGGGCTACTCCCTATGGTCAAATCCTTAACATTCCCTCTGCACGGTATGTTGGCATAATTGATATCTCTTGGCAGGCCATATAATACAGTTGGATGGGGTGGATAGGCACTTATATTAGTAATGATATTTATCCTGCAACAAAGGAATATACTCATGAATGTTAATCTAGCGTATCATTATAGCTTATAGAATTTATGTGTCATAAGAAGATTTGAATTGTATAATTTGTTACATGAATACACATGATTTTATGGGGATCTCATCATGCTGTTTATGTGTGTATTGTAGTCGCATGATTGTTCCTTTAAGTTGCTTAGTTTCTTCCCTCTGTTTTTTATTGAGATAGAATGTCACATTGTATATAAAAAATTAATAAATTTCTGTAGTAATCTCAGAGAGTTATTACATAAAATCCATGGAAATGGTTTCCTATTTCTACCTAGTAACATTTCTACCTAGTAACATTTCTACCTAGTAATCACATGCAAGTATAAAAGCCTTGTTGGGTATTGATGCTTGACTTCAACCCTCTAGCACTCAAGGCAATGAGCTACAAACTTTGCAATGTCATCTTCACACTTGCCCAATGATGCAACTATCAAAAGTATGCATTCATTTTCTTCATGCCAAGATGAATTGCATTTGGTGCCTTATAAGCTTGTGTCAAAACCATTGTCAAAAGATCACCTAAATCAGGTATATATCTTTGACCATGATGTCATAACAAACCGTCGGGGGCCAAAAAATAACTCACAAATTTGCCCCTAAGGTTCCTCCGAGATTGCAACTCTTGATGGACCTTTTGAAACCACTCATCCTTTGGCCATCGCTCAAGGATACAACCTCTCAAATTTGTACGCGAGGTTATAGTCATGACCTCGTGTCACCTCTTGCTCAAAGCATATTCTTCTTGCATTTGATATATTGTATTTCAAAGTCATATTCATATAGGAGCTCTATCAAATGCCATTAATAGATGTTTACGTTGAGCTATTGAAAATAGTAGGGTGTCTTGCTTCATGTAGTTTCCCAGTTGCCATATATGTTGCTACATTGTCTATCACAACTTGGCCAACATTCTCCACTCCACCCCCATCATCACCTCATCCAACATGTTGCATAGTGTCTCAACATTTTTTGATATTAGTAGAGGAATCAATTGACTTTAGGAATACCAATTGTTCACTTGAATCAATGAGGAAGTTAATTAGTGTGTGGCTCTCGCCATTTGTCCACCCACCATACAAAATGATGGAGGCCTTTTTGTGCCAAACTCTCTTATGTTCTTTAACTAAGACCCTTGTCTTTGTCATAGCATCCTCCAACAGGGTCCCACTCAAATCATAAAGGATTGGTACCTTGAACCTTTTTCCTGCTATAGTCAATGTATTAACCAGTGAATCCCAATAGGGACTCTTTGCAATGTCAAATAGTATGATGTAGTACCAAAAATGGGCACATGCATATTTCATCAGATTATGCTTCTCTTGGTTCCACATAGTACCTTTGAGCAAAGGTTGTGCAAATAAGGAGTGTAATGAGGACCAAGGAACCCTTGTGCTTGTGATTGGGAGTGGATTGGCAATAGGAGCTTGTGTAGTCAAGAGCTACACAGTTTGCTATCAATTTCATCACATTCTATAGTATTGGTTCAGTAATATCTCTTAACTAAATGCTTGTGAGCTCTAGATGGTGGAGTCTCCTTACCTCAAGGAAGGTTGAAGAGGAGAGAGTCGTGAAGACTGTTTTTGATCTGTTTGCCAACCACATGGATGAGGTCCTCAAGGTAACTTTAAAGTAAAAAATTTCCAACTTATAAAATACTCAACTTGTTATTTCATAATAACTTAAGTTATTTAGATTTTCATTTATTTATTTTATTGTTCAAAATCTAAATTTTATTAAGTTTATTTTCTATATTGTTTTGTTTTAGCTTTCAGAATCTGTGGTTAAGGTTCTAGGGTTGGTGGATTGGGAGAAATACCCCATAGGTTATCACTTATCTATATAAGGCCATTTCTAAGGCTAAGGAGGCCATCCAATATTAGTATAGGTCAAATAGAAAAAGATATGAACCTGTTTGGTTTATTATTGATCAGAAGTAGTACAAACAAATTAAACAAACCAGGTATACAGAAAGTTAGAAACACATGCTTATTACTCAAATCCAATATTTTTCTTCTCCAATTCCCTCAAGGCTGATGAGGAGTTTATGTATGGCCTCAACACATGCATAGAGATAATGGTCATTACGAAGGCTTTAGAAACATAATTTTGGACAAGTTGTAGATTAATCAGGCTGCAGAGGGGAGGTCGTTTTCATCGCATCTATGCATTCAAAAAAGAATGACTTTACAGCCAGAGAAAAAAACCAAATTTCAACTAAAAGTTAAATTTAGATTTTAAATTTTAGCTTATCTTTAAGTTTACTAAGTTACAATGTTATAATGTTGTCCTTGTAGATTTGTGGTATGAAGATTATGGTGCAAAAAATCTTAATTTTCAGACTTCTAGGTGGGAATGCAATTGGAGTGTATTTGAAGCCATTCACAAGAAGCACAACAGGTTGACTCAAAAGTGCTTTAATAAAATTGTTTTTCTATGGTACATGAGACACATGAAGTGATTGGACTAGATGACAAGAATCCATATTTATATTGGATTGCTGACGGTGAAACCCATGTATTCTGCGGATGAGATAATTGATTTTGGGAGGGAGGCAGCAGAATAGGCAACAAACGAAGTGGCATATGAGGACACAAAAGGTGAGGTGTCAGAAGGGGCTTCATGGATGCACATGATATGTCTAAGGACGATGTTATTCCTTATGAAGAATCATTATGATTCAGTTTGATGGCACCCACACGCCCTATTAAAAGTTTTAGTGGGAGATTTTTTTGCAAAATATTAGTATGGATTTGTAATTATAATCATATGACCCTTGATGTGCAATGAACTTCATTTTTGATCAATAAATGAAGGAAAGACCACGTATGAGTTCTTTAAATTCAGTTTTATGCATGTCTTCAAAGATTATTTTACAAATTTATGTGCTTAGTGTATGGAAATTATATATATATATATATATACAGACATACACAGACATACATACATGTAATTTGATTTTTGTTGAGCATACAAGGAGTAGCTGCAAGAAAGGTTCCTTTACTGATCATGGGGCTCATCTTGTTTTTAGTGAAGTACATAGTTTGTTAACATGATATAAATGAATCTTCTGGTTTTATAAAGATCAAATTCTGTCTGTAACAGGTATAGTCTTCTAGTTCATCACAGTCCTGACGAACTTAAAGCATTTGGTATGACAGATGAAATGTTGGTTGACCAAAGCTGGTACGGTTTGTAAATGTTTGTTCATTATAAGCCTTGCAGTAACTAGAAATCCCTGGCTAGAAGATGTCTTGATTATTTTAGGCTAGTAGATGACTAGCACTGCATACAGTCACTTACTGATTAAAGATAAGATTGATCTTATTGCTGACTCATTTGAATGTTGAAATGGATGATCATCAGGCAAAAAACTGCACGACCTGGTGAATTAAACTATGATTGGATGACATCAGGCCCCTCCTTTTTCACTCATTTTGATGAAAATCATTGTGGAGGGGATTCTCGCCAAATACCTCCTGATATTTCTCAGGTTCATACAGATCACAGCAGCAGCAATCCAGAGCCGCAACAATTTGGCCCGAATAAACTCCACACGTTCAGAAATTCTGAAAAATTAATGTAGTCAATCATAATGACATAAAAATATCCGTTGAGGCCATGAAAACATAACACTGTCAAATATGTTACAGAAAAAAGTTGAGAGAAAGCTCCAATGTTCTTAGTTTTTTTGAGGGCAATCTAATTAATCAGAGGCATATATACTGCATTACGTGTAAGAACCTTGCAAGTTTTATCCTATTGCAGCTTATCAAAATCAGTGATTAGAAAGAAAACCAAAAATCAATCAAGAGTATTCTTGGTCTCTTAATATTTTTCCCATGAAGCTGGTGGATGTCATTTAATAATTTCGTAAGGCGACCCAGAGAGCTGAGTCAATTGAAACTATTTCTGATCCTCCAATATTTTCTCGAGGCAGGCATTGAAGATCTGCTTGTCTTGAGTTTCAAATTGTTAGCAATTCATGCAAAATAGTTTATTTGGCTTTAATTCAGTCTTTTAATGTTAATTTAAGTAAACTCAGAAATTGCTTGTATCACTTTAACTAGTCTCTACGAAAATTTGACTAATCTTTGCAAAGTCAAACTGGAACAGTCGAGTAAATATGAATTTTCCTATAAGCTCTGTCTCAGTTGATATTCTTCAGTTATAAAGAAACAGCAATACTGTTGAGGTCCAGTTGAAGCTATTTCTAATCCAACAATGTTTTCTCAAGGGAGTTGCTGATACCTTTAAGATATAATCATGCAAGTAATCAAAGTCTCAAATTGTTTGCATGTACTCTAGTTTTAAATTTTTCAGAAATTTCTAAAAAATTTCTTGTATATCACTTTGACTAGTCTAGAATAAAAGTCAAATTGTCATAGCTGAGTAACTGTGAATTTCCTGAAAGCTTTGTCTCTGTTTCGGTGTTATTTTCAGTTATAAAGTCACAGCAATACCGTTAAGAGGTCCAATTGCAACTACAAACATCAACATTGTTTTTTGGTTCTTCCATAATACTCTGGATCCTTAGAGTGCAGCTACCTCCATATGATGGGCGAAGTTCCACAAAACAGAATTCCAAGAGTAAAACATGCTTTAACCTAACATAAAATTACTAACGCAAATTAGTGTTTTGACATTTTAACAATGCCTTAGTCGACAAGTATAGGGGAACTGGTGCAATCGACAAAATAGCTTTAGAAAGTATTTGAGAAAACACTTTCCTATATTTTACCTTCACATTAGATTTCAATGTGTTAGGTTCATTTGTAAATTTGAATAATGATTACTTGAAAAGATATTTCTGGAAAAAAACTGCGAGGACGTTTTGAAGATGGAGATTTTCAATCACACGACAGGATCCACCATTGTTTGAGACGAAGTGAAGAAGTGGTCTATACCATTTATTGACCTTGTGGCAGACTTTACACATGGGAGACAGTCAGGCTGATCCAAATAAGAGCCATCGAACTTGGTGGAGACATTCGTCCTAACAAGGTGGACAGGTGAGCTTTGTCAAAGCATCAAAACCCCACTCCAAGTACCGCATGTCTTGAAGAGACCTAGGTCATAGCAAAGGAGAATTGCTCGGACAAGCGTCTACTTAGGGAGTCTTCGGAGATTGGCTCAGTCAAAGCATCTCATACATAAATTATGAGTTGGTGGCTCAGTCTAAGCATCTCAGAGAAAAATTATCCATAATTTGAGGATAGATTCTCTACCTATGGGGATGGTGCAGTAATATGATGATTAATTGACAGTTTGTGGGGTCCATCCACTTTTCAATAAAGTAACCGTGGTTTGAATATTCATAACCCGAGTTAGACTACAGTAAATTTGTTAGGCCAGTATTGAAAAGTAAAACATTATGGTATTTCTTTTTGTTATTTGTAAAAGTACATTTTTAGAAGGTAGTAAAGAACAATTTAATTGTCATATAACATAAATAGAAAATAAAATTACTAAACTATCAAAATTAAAGAAAAATTGGAAGTGTACGAGTCTAGAAGATATAACTTGTAAACACTAATTTACGTTCTCCCTTTAATCTGAAGGGGTTAAAACATTCTTCAGAACCTTACAAATTTCTCTTGTTTAAACATAGTGGTGAGAATATTTGCTAGCTGTTTGGTAGTGGAACAATATTTGAGTTGTACATGCTATCTTTCGCATGATGTTGAATTAAATGAATATCTTGTTTGGTTTTATTGTGAAATATTAGTTTTTTTTTTTCTTCATTTTGGCTGCAGATTTATAATCAACTAAGAGACTCGTTGATAATGTTTGGTCTTATAAATCTTTAGGAATCTTGGTGATGCATAATATTTTTCTAGTTGCCTTGGAAATTGACATATATTTTGCTTATGTAGAGCATAGAACTATCATTGCCTACTATTTAGATTTCCAAGGAATGCCAATTCACCCCAGATGTATTTTAGAAATTTGAAGTAGATTTCCCATCTTCGAAGTCCCTTGCATAATTGGAATTTATATATTTAACTAATTTGAAATTTGCTGCCTTGGAATATTTGAGCTCATAATGTTGAATTCCATTTAGATACTAAAGAACTCTTTTTACTAATAATTGATGATTTTCTCTAAGTAGTTGTGTAACACATACCAAAAATTCGTTAGAAAAAATTCTCTTATTAAAACAATAATTACAACACATATCCCATATAATGCATGTTAAATAATCTTAAGGATCAATTATGTTAATTTTATAAATTTAGAAATACCACAAATTCATAAATGATATTGTAGACACTGAAATCTGATTTAAGCCTGCGACTTCAATATTCTTAATAATTTGTATTTCTTCCATGCTCATGATTAAATAATGTCAATTATTTAATTATTCACTTTAACTTTAATTCTTCTATTAATTAAATAATCTTAATTATTTAATTAATTCACACTTTTTTTTATTCTATTTGATTAATTAAATAAACGCTTTTTATTTAATTATGTTACTAATTAACCTTATCCTTCTTGTCAAATTAAATAAATTCTTATTTAATTTACTCTTTATCATACTTCAACTATAATTAAATAAATTCTTTATTTATTTAATTATTCATTTAAATCCCTTCATCACTTAATTAAATAAATTTTATTTATTTAATTATTCTTCAAATATCAAATCTTGAATTAAATGAATTATTTAATTCATAAATCCTATTTTAATGCATTCCTCTATATTTAGGTAATTGTGCAAATTATCTAAGTATTCACTCTTGCTTGACTCAAGATCTATTTAAATCGCTCAGTTAACTCTTGATTTAATGTATGAGTGGCTTTCTCGAGTAATCTCTTCATCAAATCATTCAATCGTCTAGTGTTAACTCAATTGCGTGTACATGCATATTAATTAAATATTCTCATTTAATTAATTAAACTTTGTGCGTGCATTCAAACAGAGAGTTGCTTTAATCCATCTTTATCTTTGTCATGCAAAGATAATTCTTCTGTTTTCGAATACCAAACTTGAAGATTAAATCATTTATTTAATCTTTAATTCTATTTCTAATTTATATCACTAATGTCATTACTAACTATTATTAGAATGCATGACTAATCAGTCAATCTCAACTATCCGTTGATCTTTCAATCCTGGCCTGTCGTTCGAATAATCAATTTTCTATAAATTGATTTGGTCTTCATCATTCCAATATCTCTCGAGATCTTATGACTTTTTGGAGCACCTATCTTGAATCTTCGATGCTTTGCTAAATCATCATAGGTTATACTTGCACGAACCTTTGAAAATCTGAGGGCAATTATACTACTACAAGAGAAACAGAGAAGGACAATAGAGATAAATCATGGAAGAATGTAGATTGGGTGAGATCGTTTCTTTATTTACGTTTTGAATTCCTTTGTACTTTGTTGATATAACTTAGATTGCATTTAGATTTGTATTGCATGTTTGCTCTGATCTGTTTCTTTCTGCATTTTTTGGACGTTACATTTGGTGAACCTGACGTGAAGACACCATCTTTGTGAATCCGTAGACTTTTATTTCACTTTGTAGGGTTTTGTACAGAACAACACATCTGCTTGACGAAATGCCGCAATTGACATTCGAAGACGCATCAGTGTGACGAAGTGACACAATTGACTTTTTGAACCGCATCTGACATAAGAAACGATGCATCTGACAAATTCTGATGCATCTGTCATTTTCTTAGCCACAATAGACTGGTGAAATACCGAGACGTATTTGACAGAGAAAACGACGCATCCGACTGGTATATTTTAGGGTTAGATTTTCAATTTTCAATTTCATTTTCGTGGTTTTGTTTTCGCTAATCTTCTGTTTTCAGCGTGTGTTTTGAAGAGTTAACAAGTTTCTGCAGGATGATTGACGAAGACAAAATTGAAAAGTACTAATGAATCTTTCTGCAAATCGCATGTCGAAGACCCTAGTTAATTCTTTGAAACAAATTGTTTGGTAGTGTAGAAAATCTTTCATTTGGATTAAAATTAACAAGTGTCTACTGTGTTTGGTGCGAAAGCACAACTGTGTAATTACCCTCACGATTTGGTACATCGAAGTATCCTCTCCCCTTGTGCATCCGTGTGATCCTGGGTGTAAGAGAAACGGTTACCAACTCTAGAACTTGGGCCTGTTCTGGTGGGAAAAAGTACTCACCCCAGGACAACTCAGACCGGTAGCACCCTGAACTCGAGGGACTTCCAGCCGGTATATAAAAGTGGATTCTTGGGGAAAGCCCAAGAATCACGCGTATGGTTCCGACGAGATGGATCCGAAAGGGGACTCTTGTCGCATGGATCATGCCCTACGAACGAAATGCCCGTATTAAACACCTTTTGTTTTAGAGACCAACCATTTTTGGCTGTTGCTCGGTATAGTGCAGGGTACAGTATCATGCCCGAAGACACTCACTATTGATCCCTTTGAGTAGAGATAGCAGTTCTTGGGAGGTCATTGCCCAAGAATCCAAAATTGATGTGCTCGAATGACGTTAATGAGCCGTGGAGGGGAGCCAATGCCACCAAATTTCTAAGCTATCCGCTCTCGAGAAGGAAAGGTGTTTATCACTGATCCGGGGTATTTCGGTGGGCTATACCAAGTATACAAACCCTTGGCCTATTGGCCTATTAGGATTGTACTTGTCTGTTGTCAAATTACATGTTCTTTGGGTCCAAAATCAAACTGCAAACACTTTGTCTTATGATTGTCCTTGTTTTCCAGAATTTGATCATAGAAAACAGCGTCGGTTTTATATCTCAAATTATTGAAAATACACAAAGAGTCGCAACTGTTCATCAGAAGGTCGCAATTGATTTTTAGAGTTGCATCTGTTTAACTTCGAGTTGCATCTGTCATTTTTCAGTTGCATCTATTTAGCGTAGAGTCGCATCGGCCAGATTAGCTCGCATTTGCTTTCCAGAAAACTGCATATGTTATATTATGAGTTGCAATTTCCATTACGAGTCGCATCTGTTAGAAAGTTTCCCGCATCTGTCTGACACAAATACTAAACATTTACCAGAAACTCACAATTGATCATCAGAAAACTGCAATTGTGAAACTTAACCGCAACTGGTAAACTTAACCGCATATGTGAAATCCTGCGACGCATTTGCCTGACTAGAAAACTAGAATTCACGATCACTGTCCAGTCAACACGGTTATACCAGTCTTTCAGTTGACTTCCCACAAGTAGACTTTGAACAGAAACAAGAAACGATTTTGCTCAATGTTGCATCCTTTAGGTTCATTTAGTCATTACCATAGTTGTCCTAATTCAGAGTTTGGTCTCATCTTAGAATACATTTTTCCTTTAGAGTAAACTTCTAGGAAGGTCAGTTTTACAAACTTTAGGATAGGTCCACCATCTACACTCTAGAAAAATCATAGCGTCAACGAAATCTGTCATTGAACCTAGTCTTATCATTTTATCCTTTGTCCTACAGAGAGTCCTCCTAGCTCACCAGTCTAGTTAGGAAACTCAACTTGTATTTGATCCTCGTCCTACATTGGTTCCTTGACTTAACTAAATTAACGCCTTGGTTAGACTTTAGGTAGTTGGTCCCTCCGTCTTGGGTTTATAGAATTGATTACTTTAGAGCCTTGCTTAGAATTTGCATCTTTAGATTTTAGACTAGTGTCATTCTAGAACATTCCTTATTTTGCATTCAGAAAATCCCCAAAACATAGACTAGAGTCATACTGTCTATAGACGTAGTTTTGCATTCCTTACATATTGAGCTAATCTTACATGGTTGAAACTAGGTCTAAGAGAAGAGAGAGAAAAGATGTCGAACCCAAACGAATTCATCAATCTATTTTCCTCAAGATCTCACAAGACTCTATTAGACAAATTCACCACTAGAAACACTCAAGGTCACATTACAACATAAGACATAGAGGCTGCCGCACAGGACCCTGAGTTTTCCTCTTTCGTAGATGAGTACCTAGCAAACGATCGTCAACGATACTTAGCCAAATTGCTAGCTGAAGGTGCTACCTTACCTACAAGATTTGATATCAGCACCTTACAAACTCAACCTACACAAGGGACAAATACAACGACTGCTAGTACTACTATACCTCAGGTCAGCACAACTATGCTATCTGGCACACCTACACAGAGTACGACAGTCCATACGTCTCCATTTGGTACATCTGACATGACATCGGGATTTAATTTCACTGTAGGAGGATCATCATCCACTCCCTCTGGTCCTCTTGTTGGGAGTAAAAGACCTAAAACGTCAGCCTCTACACCATATGTCGGTGTCACAAGTACAATATCCCAGTCAACGGCCATACCTAATGCCAGTGTCATGAGCACCATACCACAGTCGATGGCCATACCTAGTGCTCAAGTCACTAGTACTATACCACATATTACACAAACAAGGGGCATTCCCTCATTCCAATATGGCAATCAGAATCCATCTTCCTAGATCGACAGTTAGAATATATTCACACAGATTCCAAATCAAAATCCGTTCTCCCAAATGGGTAATCAGAACCCATTCTCCCAGATTCCAAGTCAACAACAATTTACACAGATTCCAAATCAGAATCCCTTCTCCCAGCATGGTACCCAGAATCCGTTCACACAAATCCCAAGTCAACATCAATTTATGTAGATTTCAGACCAGAACACGTTTACTAACATTCCGAATCCAAACCCACCTCAAATACCAATGTTCAATTGAAACCCATCACGAGACCTTGGATTTCAAAATACATACACAAATCCGCATTATCCACCCAGCACATCGTTGACCCAGGTTGACGTCTTGCAAACACAAATGCATGCACTACAAACACATATGGACAACATGGTGGTGTCAACTAAGAAATCCTTTTCAACAAAGGACATATGCCCATTTCCCTTTGATAGATCAGTGTACATGACCCCTTTCCCTCACGGGTATGTCATACTGAATCTCCCTAAGTACAATGGCAAACAAAATCCAATAGAACATATAAGGGAATTTTCTACCATATGCATAGATGTCGCTTATGACCCCACGTATCTTATGAGACTATTTCCAAGAAGTCTTGTAGGGATTGCACTAGAGTGGTTTTCAGGTATAGACTATGGCATCAGATCTTGGGGTGAACTGGCTGAGAAGTTTGTTGAGCAATTCTCCTTCAACATAGACCATGAGATAAATATAGCAACCTTGTGTCACACAACACAAGATGAAGGTGAAACATTCATCGCTTTCTTCTAGAGAAGGAGGACTATAGCTAGCTGGTGTCCTGTCGAGATACCTGAAAAACAAAAAGTTACTATGTTCCAAGAAAACCTTCATGCAAAACTAAGGAGTAACTTAAGGGTACATTGTTGTACGTCTTTTTCGGAACTAGTAGAAAAAGGGGTTATAATAGAAAAAGATCTCATTGAAAAAGGCGAACTTAAGACATCAACATCCAATAGAAATCCAATCATGCCAAACACCTCCAATGACATAAACAGATTCTGGTCTCGCAACAAAAATGTCACCAATGATGGGGTAGTTGACGCTAAAATTGTACAAGCAGGACCAATCATCACATTCCAAGGACCTAACACGTCTACCAACACACTTAATGTTGTCAATCAACCTCCCAACGTGGTCCAAAATACTCAACGTCCACAACAACAAAGGAGGTTTCAAAAATGTGAGTTCACTCCCTTAGGGGAACCCATTGAGTCTGTATTCAAACAACTGTTACAACATAATCTTATACAGTTGCAGGAACCAAGACAATAAGATCCAGGACAATTTAAACCAGTTTGGTGGGATGACAATGCCTTTTGTGATTATCATAGAACTAAGGGACATAACCTACAAAACTATCGACAACTGAAGAATATCATACAAGATCTTGTCAAAAGGAGAATAATTGAAGTTGGTGGACATAAACCAAAGTCATCAAACACTGATCATCAAGTCTTTTATGATCCATTACATGACCATGGGAAAGGAACTGTTCCCAGTTCGAGTACTAAGATCAATATGTCAGCCAACTATGCGAGTATCAATCATGATTATAATAGTGGAAAAACCATTCATTACCTTCGCGCTACTGATGAGAATATCAATACCATTACTATCAATACAAATCCTAAGTGCGCGGTCAATACTCATCGTACTAAGATCACTATCCAAGGCCCCCCATTGCAGCAAACACCACAACCTTCCAAGTCACAATATAACCTACTTGACCAGTTGAGGAAGACCCCAGCCCAAATTTCAATCTTGGAACTGTTGTGTATCTCTCCTGAGCATCGATCTATCTTAGATAAAGCTTTACAAAACACCACGGTCCCCAATGATCTTGATGTCAATCATTTCAAGGAAATGGTCGACTATTTGACCAATAATCATCATGCCACATTTTCTCAACAAGACTACGCAACTGTAAAGACAAACCATAACGACCCTTTACATCTAGAAGTCCTTGTTGATGACACCAAAGTTAGATGAGTTTTGGTAGACGGAGGAGCAGGGTTAAACCTGTGCACTTTAAAACTAATTAAGGCATTAGGTTTCTTAGAAGCATGCGTAGACACAACCAAAAGTATTGTCATTAAAGCTCATGATGATGAGGAATGAAAATCAAAGGGGGTGGTAACACTTCCTATCATAATTGGTCCTGCAGTAATGGAGACAAAGTTCCAGGTCTTGGATCTCACCCTTCCTTATAACCTTCTGCTGGGTAGACCATGGATTCATGCCATGAAGGCGGTCCCTTCCACGTATCATCAGTGTCTTAAATTCCCTTACAATGGCACAAAAATAACTATAGATGGTGACCCAGATCCATTCCAATATTGCACCAATCTAAAAGAGATCCCCCAACGCCAAGTGCCAATAAACCAAGAAGCTTCATCGTCCAATCCATCTCCCTATGTTGATCTGTCTACACTCACTCGAACATCTATTTCACCCTCAATTCCTACCACTCCTAGGGTTGAGATCCAAGACAAGGGTTGTGGAGAGTATTACATGAAGACATCTTATTGTGTTAGCCATTTGATTCCTCCTAAGTCACATTGTTTACCTACATTATATAGGAGACAATCTATGGTCACTATACACGTTCCTCCCACAACAACTTTCACTAAATGGGGAGAACTAAGCAAAGAGGCTGTAAATACAAAAGATGTCACCTCTTGGTTGTATAAGGAAGATGATGAAGAACCCCTCTCACTTGCTCACATTCCTACAGATCTATATGGAAAAGGTTTCACAGTCATGCAGAGCAAGGGATACAATGGGAAAAGTGGTTTAGGCTTAAATCAAGACGGGAGGATTGAACCAATCTTTGTTTCTCAATGGCCAAAAGGTTTAGAGCTAGGGTTTCATCTGATTCAGATTGGCGTTCCTAGTACCACATCACCCTTAATCGAGGAAGTAAGTGCTTCAGAAGATATTGAGACATCTCACGAACTATCTGACCAATATCACTATGACTCCCTTGACTCCAACGACTATGAGTGGGATTCCCTATCCTCTACCTCTTCCATGGACCTTGACAAGTTATTTGGAGAACTTGACTTAATGTTAAGATCCTCACCAAATCCATTGAATTCCTGTCCACCAAAGAAAATGACAAAGGGGGAGTGGTTTAAACACTACTATTGGGAATCACTTGATCCTACCTCTTGGCAACCTAATACATCTGTTTCAAATAACCAAACCTTGGCATTAGGCCCACCTCTCAATCCGCCTAGACCTAAACCTAAGAGCAAACAAGACTTAGTACAAGACAATTGTGACCATATGAACAACTTAGTTTTTACCTTGACCCCATTAAACTTTGATAACTCCGATGATGACATGCCCTTAGTTTATCCCCAACTCATTGATTGGGACCAACAAGACACACCTGTTTTAGACATTTTTGAGAATGACGAAGCAATTGCTGAGTTCCTGGGATTACGAGAAGGCATACCTAACGGTGATCACAAGGCTAGTTTTACCATTGACTTGGACAACAAAGCATATTTTGGGGAATCTATTCAACCCTCCAGTCACAAAAATGAGAAAAAAATAAACAAGATAAAAAGGGCGAGTCTCTAGGTGAAAACTGAAAGGCACCTTTAGACAATGAAAAAGTAAAAAGAAAGGATGCATCCGAAGGTGAAAACCTCTCTGAGGCGCCTAAGGATGGAGGTTTGAACATTCTCCCTGTTGCATAGGAAAAGTCACCCATGCTCGTTGAAGAATCAGTAGAAGTCAACATAGGTACAAAAGAGAATCCTCGACTGGTTTATTTTGCAGCATCATTGACAACAAAAGAGTAGCTAGAATTCCACAACTTCTTTGTACAGAGACAGATAAATTTTGCCTGGTCTTATGCAGATATGCCTGGGTTGGATCCTGAACTTGTTCTACATCACTTACCCTTACAACCAGGTGTCAAACTAGTGAAACACAAATTGAGGAAAATGCATCCATAGATTGCTTTACTAGTCAATGCAGAACTCAAGAAACTATTAGACGTTGGTTTCATTAGATCAATCGACTATGAAGATTGGATTTCCAATCTTGTACTAGTCACTAAACCAATAGGGGGCATCCGCATCTGCACTGATTTTAGAGATATCAACAAGGCTTGTCCTAAGTATGACTTCCCTTTGCCTAACATAGACATGATAGTTGACATGGCAGCAGGATATGAGATGTTGTCCCTTATGGATGGATTTTTAGGATATAACCAGATCAAAATTGCAACTAAAGACCAACCTAAGACGACTTTCACTTGTCCTTGGGGAACGTATTGCTGGAATGTTATGCCCTTTGGACTACAGAATGCTAGAGCAACCTATCAATGTGCCATGACCACTATCTTTCATGATCTAGTACACACTCTTATGGAGGATTATGTCGATGACCTTATTGTTAAATCCAAGACAAAGGCAAAACATTTACATGTTTTAGACAAGATATTTCAAAGGCTGGAGAAGTATAAAGTGAGACTCAATCCCAAGAAATGTGTGTTTGGAGTCAAGTCAGGAAAGCTATTAGGCTATATCATTTCTAGACGAGGCATTGAAGTGGATCCGGCTAAGGTGAAGGAAATTATCAATATGCCCCCACCCACTAATCTCAATCAACTAAGGACATTACAAGGAAGGCTGCAATCCATTAGAAGATTTATAGTGCAGTTAGCAGATCAGACACATCCTTTTCAACATCTACTTAAGAAAGGGGTACCGTTTGCATGGACAGCTAGGTGCAGAGAGGCTTTTCAACTGATTAAGGAATATTTACTCACACCACCAATCTTAATGCCACCTGCTGAAGGAAGACCATTGATTCTTTATATTACAACAACCCATTCATCACTCGGAGCATTGCTTGCACATAATGACGATGAAGGTCATGAAAGGGCAGTCTATTATATCAGTCGGACTTTGGTAGGTTATGAGCTCAACTATAGTACCGTTGAACGTGCTTGTCTTGTAGTAGTATTTGCTACCCAAAAACTAAGGCATTATATGCTAAACCACCAAACAATGCTGATTGCTAAAATAGATCCTCTGAAATATCTTCTCAAGCAAGGCAACATTAATAGGGCGATTGGCCAAATGGGTTATGATACTTAGTGAGTATGATATCCAGTATGTAGAAAGAAAGGCTATTAAAGGACAAGTCATTGCTAATCAGTTAGCCGACGCACCAATACAGGAAGATCACCCATTAGTTGCAGTCTTTCCTAATGAGTTTATATTTACAATTGACACAAACATAACATGGAAACTATACTTTGATGGCTCACATACAAATCATGGCTCAGGGGCTGGTATACTGTTTATCACACCACAGGGTGATTCCATCCCTAAGTCATTCAAGATTGCATTTCCATGTACTAACAACATAGCAGAGTATGAAGCTCTAGTAATAGGGTTACACATGGAAGTCAAGTGGAAAATTAAGAATCTACAGGTATATGGCAATTCTCAACTAGTAATCAGACAGGTAAATGATGATTATGAGACTAAGGATGAGAAGCTTGCTCCCTACAAATGCATGGCTGATAACTTTAAAGAGTACTTTGACAAAGTTGAATTTCATTAGATACCTTGTGTTTTAAACAGGGCAGTAGACGCTATGGCTACAATTGCATCACTTCTCGACATTCCTAACAACGTGCCTAAGTTTGAGTTCTTGGTAGAACAACTTTTGGTCCCAGCCTACGATATCTCAGATTCTGAAATGGTGTGTGACATTGTTGGTCCTAATTCCCCATGGTACAAAGAAATCTATGACTACCTTCATGCCGAAGTCATACCCACTGGCCTATCAAACAACCAACGTAGGACATTCCTTCGCAAGTCAGCCAAATATACCATCGTCGGAGACACCCTATATAGACGCGCCTTAGATAATACCCTACTGAGATGTCTTGATTCTACTGAAGCACAAGCAACCTTGCGTGGGGTGCATGAGGGTATATGTGGTTCCCATTCTAGCGGTCCTACCTTAGCCAAAAAGATTATGAGGCTGGGTTATTACTGGCCTACTATGGAAAAAGACTCATATGTCTTTGTAATGAAATGCCGCCAATGCCAAGTTCATGGAGACTTGATACATGCCCCAGCACAGGAGCTCCATCCTATAACGTCACCATGGCCCTTTGCCCAATGGGGACTCGACCTCATAGGTAAGATCCACCCCACATCATCTAATGGACACAAATTCATTATCACGCCAATCGAGTATTTTACGAAGTGGATTGAAGCCATTCCTATGACATACATTATCGGCATGATTTCTAAATTTATCCTAAATTATATCATCTGTCGGTATGGTGTCCCTCAGTCCATAATTACCGATAATGGCCACCCATTTAAGAATCAAGAAGTCTGCCATCTGTGTGATGAATTTCATATTCAACATCACTTTTCCACTCCATACTACCCACAAGGTAATGGCCAAGCAGAGGCATCTAACAAAACCATCATTAGAATCCTCAAGAAGACTCACACGATGCCGCCATGACCGCATTTACAAATTAATCTCGCCTTATGGGCTTGTCGATAAGAATTATCCACCGTGCCCTCCTATTCACTAGTATTTGGTTCTCAAGCTATTCTTCCTATTGAGGTCGAGATTCCTTCCCTAAGGGTATCCTTGAAAGGCCACATTGATGATGAAGAGTACGAGTATCGAGACTCCATGAGCTAGAATTCCTGGATGAGCGAAGGCAGAAGGCACTAGACCATCTCCAAGCATATCAGAATCGCCTTCGTTGTAGCTATAATAGGAAGGTCTTGAACAAAAACTTTGACATTGGTGACCTGGTTTTAATGGAGAACCCAAAAAATCAAGCAAAAAGAGACAAACTAGGAAAGTTTGAACCAAACTGGTTAGGACCTTATATTGTTACAGAAGCTTTTGGATCAGGAGCGTACCAACTTTCTACTCCTGAAGGGGAACCATTGTCCTCACCAATCAATAGTCTGCATCTGAAGAGGTTCTATGGATAGCTTCTGAGAGCCTTGTCTTAATTAGCAAAAATACAAAAAAATTAGAAAATTACAAAATCGTTACCAAGGTGAAAACCTGGAAAACAAGCGTCTTGGTAATACCAAAAAAAATAAAAAAATAAGATAATCCAGACAATAGTAAAGAAAAATAATTCGTCCACTAGTGAAAACCACTTCGATGGTGCTTTGGATAGGTACCATGGTGAAAACCTGGCAAACAGGCACTATGTGTAGTTGACTCTACTCCTTTGTCTACTATTATTCTAATCTAGCATATCCCTGTACATACACCCTATCCCTGTACATAGTCCACATCCCTGTACATACACCATATCCTTGTATATACTACCTATCCCTGTACATATCCCTTATCTTTCGTATCCATCGCTTGTATATACCATTCATAATAAGTGGTAGTCTTTCCCATAACCTGGAATGATTGACATTGAGTGCATTTCATATCCCCCATTTTACCCTATTCATAATCAATTGGTCTTATACTCGACTAGGGGCAACCACTTGACGCGTGTCATATTGATTCTTCCATTGGCTGTGTTGAAGATGTAAAACCATAGAAAAATCCACAAACATCACAACATGACCTGAGAAAACACAAAAACATCAGAAAACTTCAAAAAGACAAAAAAACAAAATATTTCAAAAATCCAAAAACAGAGACAGAGTCAGTTGCACTTGTCAGTCTTTGTCGTTTGTCGAACTACGTTGCCTCTGTGACTAGACGTAGGCAAGGCCATCTACTGATGTGCCCCTGAGGCATTAGGTTAGTCCGTTTAGGTTTGTCTGTATAAAATCATGCTTCAATTCATATGTTTATATGACAAGGTCATTAGTCATGTCGAACTACGAGGTCTCTACGTGTATAACGTAGGCAAGGCTATCAATTCGATGGGCCCCCAAGGCCGCACTAGGTCAGTTCATTAGGGTTCGTCACATTCACTTTCACACACGTCTTCTATTTGTAGTCAGTCTTGTCAGTCAAAGTCAAGCCGAACTACGAGGTCTCTGTGTGTATAACGTAGGCAAGGCCATCAATCGATGAGCCCCCGAGGCTGCACTAGGTCAGTCCTTTAGGGTTTGTCATCACACAGTCAATTGTTAACATGTCATATCAAGTCATGCATTAATCTGGTGAACAAGTCAACAATGTCTCTAAGTCAAATCAAACAACTTGCCAAACGAAACAATCAAGACAGATCAACTAATGTCTGCTACAGGATGTGTCTTCCTGGAAGCAGACATCATCACAACAATCAACCTGTATCTTGTTCAGGATGAGTCCTTCCTGAATACAACTATCAACAAAACAATCTATGTCTTATACAGGATGAGTCCTTCCTGCATATCGACATTGTCAAACAATCAAACATAGCCTTACACAGGTTATCACATCAATGACATCTGACTGAACGTCTTATACGATACATGTCTTTCTGAAACCAGGCTTTGTCATGCCTTATACAAATAGTCATAACATCGAAACCAGACTCAAATTCTCATCTGGTATGTGTATCTCCTGAAATCAGGCTTTATGAATCAATCATTCTATTAATCAAAATGAATCAAACAAACAGATCAAGTTTTGGAAAATATTTTACTGGCTTTTTGACTTTATGGCTTATTTATCTTATCTTTTCATTTGACTTTATGACTGGAATTATGTTACTATCTTTCTCAAGGATGTCCCATGAAGGATTTAGAGAAGCAACGATGTATCAGAATTCTGTTTTCTTTGACTGCTCTTTGTCAACTGTATTTTAACTTTGATTTTTGAGTCATGTTACTAGTTTCCTCAAGGATGTCCCATGAAGGATTTAGAGGAGCAATGATGTCTCATGACCCGTCTTTTCTTTTGTTTGTTGTCTGTGGCTTGCCTTGACAAAAAGACTGGGCCAACTTGTGCCCTTAGTATGAGTTAACGACAATCCTTTTCTGTGACTATCTGTTGTTAACAAGTGGATGACCTTGCACACCTTGATCTATGTCATATCATGGTGTTTTTCTCCATTTGTATTAGTCCCGCCCAATGATGATAAAGTGCAATACCTTTTGTGATATAACGAAACATCGGAGATTGCTAATACTAACATCCATCTCATTTCTTTTATTATTTCTCAATCTTTCTTTCCGCACTAACAATTCTTCTTTCTTGCATTATGACGGAGTCCTATGACACACAACAATATAAGTCATCCTGCATACACATACATGTTAGAAAAATACATACATATAGGCATTTATCATATCTAGGAAATCATGGCATAATAGACATTCATCATTATACAATACATATCATAAGCATTCCATGTACAAAACAAATGTAAATACATGCATCCCATTACATTTGTATAGCATCACATGCAGCATGCATTGTACATATAACATCATATTGCATCTCATAACTATAAACTGCATACATCATATAGAATCAACATCACATAGAATCAACATTATATCATTAGCTGCATAAACACATCATAAAATAGATATGATCATCCATCACATAGGCATATCATATAAACATCACATGTATAAATAAACGACTGCATAATCAATAAATAGAAATGCATATCATGAGAATCACCGCCAAAATCATATATATATATATATCACTCAACAGTGTCACATCACAATGTCATAATGTATCAATAAACATGGAAGCCCGCAGGCTACAAAATCATAATACAATGTCTCGATACATATCAAGAAGTATCCCTATCTTGAACTGCCATTGTTGTTGTGGCTAGAGTGTGCAGATGACTGATGTCGGGAACCTGATGACCTGTGACCTGAGTGGGGCCTGTCGTATGGACCTGATCTGCGTGGCTGCTCCACACCCTCTATGCTCATTGTCCTGGAGTGGGTCCTAGTCTAAGACCTCTCACTACGTACCTCTGAAAAGCTCAGAGCCCGTCTCTCTGGAGGAACTGCAGTCTCATATAGATCCCTGTAATAGGTGGACCTCTCTCCGGCTCTGAATAACTCTCTGGAAAAAGCAGCTGCTGGCTCAGTACACAAGGCTCTAATCTCTGTGAATCTCTGCTCTGTCTCATGCCTCCGAGCTATGGCCTGATCTTTGTCCATGATGGCCCTGTCCCTCTCCATCTGTGCCAAATCTCTCTCAGACATCATAACCCTCATCTGCTCCTCCAAGGATGCAATCTGGGCCCGAAGTATGGCGGTGTCAGAATCAACTGCCTCTGTGTCAACCTGTCTGACCCTCGGTACACCATCATCCTCATCCTCCAAATCCTCCAGGATCATGTCTCGGATCTCCCGCTCATGATCAACATCCTCCTCGTCATCATCCTAGTAGGCACCTAGCAAGCCCAAGGCATCAATCTCTGCCTCCTCTCTGTCTGCCTCCTCCTCTACAGGGATATCTGGAATGGCCTCCTCTGCGGATTGCTCCTCCTCTCCGTCGATCTCAACATCCACCTCCTCCCCTCCTCTGCCAATATCTGGCATGGCCACATCCTCCTCTACCCGTCCCTCACATATCAGTGACAATGGTGGCCCTCGTCCCCTCCGTCCACGTCTCCCTTTCCTACCACCTCATCGACCATCTCCACCATCATCTCCACCATCACCATGACCTCCTTCACCTCTGCGCCCTCTGCCTCTTCCATGCTTGCCGTGTGGTCCTGTCCGTCGCCGCTCTATCAGCGCCGACTAATCTGGATCTGTCAAGGGAATCAGCCTATGCAAATCCCAACACTGATCATAATCCTCTATAGTACCTAGGTCTGTCGAAACGTCTCTCCATCCCTAGGGAACTACCTGCAATGCATCAATGTTTTCCTCCGTAGTGGCCACTGGAATCTCTGGACCCCACAGAGGGATCTCTCACGAAGACCTCGCGAACTCTGCCCGTCCTCTCGACACATCCTGCACCTCTCCGAATTGCCGCAATACATGATCTAGCAAGTGACGCTCTATAATGTGGACGTGTGAAACAGTCCGCCCAATCAGGTACTGTATCTGCCGACAAAAAGGCAAGTGCTCATCCTCATTGGACCACTTTGTGCATCCCATGTATGGCCTCCATGTAAACTGAACCATCGTGTCTATGGAATGCCTGAAGTACCTAGTATCTCCCATGTGGTGCTGAGTGTTTTCCCCTGCATAGCGGAAGGCATAGGGAGCTTCGTGTTGAACATCAACTGTAACTGGTGGCCGAAAGATAGCGATGTGTTCCCACGCCCATACCATCAGGAGTGTGGTACCACAACTCATAGACTGTGCCTCTCGGTAGGCAATATCATGCAAATGAAAGTACAACATGCCAAAGAGACAGGGACCCCATGCATATACCTCACGTCTCTCTAGCATCCCTACTAGCATCTCCCCCCAACCCACGGGAAAACCATGACCTCGACGGTCAGGAAGCACTATGCCACCTATCAAAGTACACACTAGACAGTCTAGCCACCTATACCTCTAGGCCAACACACACCACCTAATCTCATAGTGGTCGAACCCTAACTGTTTGACGTCTGCGTGCAGGTAGTATCTGCACATCTCTGCCACACCCCTCTGGGTATCATACCTCACCCGTGTGCCTCTGATAGGAAGTCTGAGAATCCTGTAGACATCCTCCAAAGTAATTGTACCCTCTCCAGTAGGTAGGTGAAAGGAAGACGTCTCTGAGTGCCACCGCTCGCACAGTGCTGTCAATAAACCCTGGTTCGCTCGAATCTGGGGCATGTTTGTAACATGAAGAAGACCTAGGTGCCATAGGAAACGTCACTCTGCGCTCCGCAAGCTGTCTCGGAAGTGAAAAGTCGTAGGTCTTGACTCTCGCGTATATACGGTGTCTAACACAACCTACAATGGCATTATACATGCCTCATGTCAGCATCAAACATCTATCCTAGTGCAAAATGACTAAATTAACTGCTATTCAAATGCATCATTGTTTTGCAAATGCATCATTATTTTGCACATGCGTCATTATTTTACATATGCGGTGCATAAAAATCAAATGCGTCATTTAATTACACATATGCGTCACTATTTGTCAAATGCGTAACTTTAAAATGCATATGCGTGCATGATAACAAATGCGTCTGCGTAAATAATGATTATTTGCAACTGCGTAAGTGAAATGCGAATGCATTGAAATAAATGCAAATGCGTTGAAGTAAAATCAAATGCGTTGAAGAATAAACATATGCGGCTAACTAAATTACATATGCATTGTTCTATCACACATGCGTTTAACTAAACTACAAATGCGGTGAACCGCACAAAAGCTATGCTAACCTATCTACGTGATATTTCAAATGCATTGATAAGCATGCAAATGCGTCATTTGCGCATTCACATGCGGCGTTTTAATAAAGTGATACATACTTAAAATTCAAATTCAATGCATAAGAACACACGCAAATTAAAAATTTCAAAAGTCAAGTTTGAGGTACATACCGAGGGGTCCGCATCGGCTAGCTGCTTGAAGGTCCGAATCCTGTAAGCTCGATGGTGGGTGTTCAAAACAGGAGACATCGTCGCTGTGGGTACAGAGCAAATTCTCAATTCTCAAAGCTAGGTGGGTGAAAATGAATTGGTTTTTACTCCAATTTCTATATATACCTAGGGTTTTGGTGGCATTTTTTTCTACTGGCTGCGTCAACTTCCAACTCCAATCAACTCATACCCATCCGTACCATGTCCGACTTCAATTCCGTCAACTCCACTGCATTTCTAGCTATCCAATGGATTAATCAGGATCATTTCCAAATTTTTTTGAACTTGGGGGCATCCCTTCACTTGTTCAAACCGAGGCATGAATGGGGCATATTTCTTATCGATTTTCTTTGACATAATGCCAAAATGACATTGTATCAAAGAGGGGAAAATGTAGACACTGAAATCTGGTTTAAGCCTGCGACTTCAATATTCTTAATAATTCGTATTTCTTCCATGGTCATGATTAAATAATGTCAATTATTTAATTATTCACTTTAACTTTAATTCTTCTATTAATTAAATAATCTTAATTATTTAATTTTTATTCAAGGGGTAAATGCTTTTGACCGGAGCTATGAACCAGATACAACCATTCAACAATACCACCCCAACGGGGTTTGAACCTTGGTGGCAAGAACAACAATGCCGCCTATAAACCATCACACCATGCCAATACCGGCAATAATCTTAATTATTTAATTAATTCACACTTTTTTTATTCTGATTAATTAAATAAACACTTTTTATTTAATTATGTTACTAATTAACCTTATCCTTCTTGTCAAATTAAATAAATTCTTATTTAATTTACTCTTTATCATACTTCAACTATAATTAAATAAATTCTTTATTTATTTAATTATTCATTTAAATCCTTCATCACTTAATTAAATAAATCTTATTTATTTAATTATTCTTCAAATATCAAATCTTGAATTAAATGAATTATTTAATTCATAAATCCTATTTTAACGCATTCTTCTATATTTAGATAATTGTGCAAATTACCTAAGTATTCACTCTTGCTTGACTCAAGATCTATTTAAATCACTCAGTTAACTCTTGATTTAATGTCTGAGTGGCTTTCTCGAGTAATCTCTTCATCAAATCATTCAATCGTCAGTGCTAACTCAATTGCATGTACATGCATATTAATTAAATATTCTCATTTAATTAATTAAACCTTGTGTGTGCATTCGAACAGAGAGTTGCTTTAATCCATCTTTATCTTTGTCATGCAAAGATAATTCTTCTGTTTTCGAATACCAAACTTGAAGATTAAATCATTTATTTAATCTTTAATTCTATTTCTAATTTATATCACTCATGTCATTACTAACTGTTATCAGAATGCATGACTAATCATCAATCTCAACCATTCGTTGATCTTTCAATCCTGGCTTGTCGTTTGAATAATCAATTTTCTATAAATTGATTTGGTCTTCATCATTCCAATCTCTTTCGAAATCTTATGACTTTTTGGAGCACCTATCTTGAATCTTCGATGTTTTGCTAAATCATTATCATAGGCTATACTTGCATGAACCTTTGAAAATCTGAGGGCAATTATACTACTACAAGCGAAACGAAGAAGGACAATGGAGATAAATCATGGAAGAATGTAGATTGGGTGAGATTGTTTCTTTATTTATGTTTTGAATTCCTTTGTACTTTGTTGATATAACTTAGATTGCATTTAGATTTGTATTGCATGTTTGCTCTGATCTATTTCTTTCTGCATTTTCTGGATGTTACATATATAACTTACATAATGGAATATACAATGGGTTAAATATTACAACCATCATCAATAGCTACAACAAATACAATTTAGGCCATGACTTAACTTGCAACATATTCAAAAGTGGTTCTTATAAAAAGTACAATATACATGTACAAGGGTCTTCAACTTGAATCTACAAGATAATCCAAGATTGAGTTGCCAATAGGTGAGGTATTGAATCCACACTTTTGATGAAATCTTTTTCCTCCCCAACCATCAATTCGACAATGAAGTATTCAATTGATAACTCAAAAGTGTGAATTAAAAACACATCTCATGATTATATTTTTAGTTAATTTTTCATTACATTCACATATATTTATAATCCAATCTATACGCCAAACAATTTATCCAATGTGATTCATTTCCACAACACGCATTCCCATCATCATTAACACAATAATGCATCATACCAAGCCAACCAAGGTTTTATAACATTTCACAATGTATCAACTCAAGCATTTGCAAAGCATACAAGGCACAAAAGTACTAGACACATACACACATATACAAGGTAAGGTATATATAAGAGAAGATATACCATTTGTACAATCAATATCTCATTACAACATTTTAAAAGGTTTCACAATAACACTGAGTGCAACCAATACCGTACACCCAATTCCCTCTATAACATACCAATGATTACTACTAGTGTATCATACTATGAAGGCACTTATTAATTGATGTCATATGTCTAAACCAATGAACACATGTTCAAGGTAGAATAGCATTCATTTCATGCTTATGTATCCCATCACCTTAAATGAATCCCTTGACACAATAGAACAATTTATAGTTACAAGCATACACAAATAGTACAAAATACATGATAAAATAAATCGAAGAGCACACGTCCAAAAATATACATAAACTTAAACACAACAAGACATAATTACAACAAATAGCAGTAGTCACACAAAACAATATCAAAATGCAACTCTACCATACCACACACGTCTAAATATCCTATAATCCCCCAAGATGTCAAATTTCAATTGTGTGGTGTACTATTGTACCATCTCACATAAGAAAGAAAGCTAACCCTAACAAGCACATAACATGACATCTCACCTGGTGGAATAAGTGTATACCATCAAGTTAGCCCATAGAGTTTCATACAATGAATCTCCAAAATTTAGTGATGGAAGGTGACTAATGTATAACACAACTTCTGAACCTTCTCTAAATCAGAGTAGTAGAGCTTATGTGACAATGAGTTTATGGTGAGAAGAGCAACCTTGAATTTTCATGCAATCCCATCTTAAGGGGATGATGATATTCAAATGCGTTGAACATGAAGTAGAGAAAGTGGTGTTAAAATGTATCCACACAAGGACACCCACTTTCTTTCACTCCAATCCAATCCTATCACCTCAACAATAACCAAGATACTCATGTTGTCATTGTAAGACAATCAAGTGCTAAGAAGCTCAAGATAAACTTCCCATCATTTGCTTTTTCATCCAACACCCATCATAATAACACAATCTCATTAAAGAGGTGATGATCTCCACTCAAAATAAGTTGGGGAGTCAAGTAAAAATATAAATCTTGTTAACAAGACAATCTCCATCCAAATCGATTTGGAGAGTAAAAAATAATAATAATGAAAGTCAAAACATTCCAAACATGACATCAAGAATTTCACGCCCAAATCCACTAAGTGACTCAAATACAAAACCATTATACTCGCAATGAGCGACATTATCAATAAACTTCAAAGATCAAAACATTGAGGCACTCTAACATGTAAACCATATAGATTACTACTTAATTAAAAAGTCACAAATGCCACTTTATACACAATACAAGTTTTAAGCTCATCGAGAAGACAACACATTACCAAAAATGTTGGAATCACATGTAAAATCCATCGTTAATAATCCAATCAAATAAAACACACCCAACAATATCTATTGAATTCTATCTATTCATATAGTCAAAGCATAATATATAATACATTTTAAACTCTCATCTTAGCCTTGAGCTTAACAAACATGGAGAACACAACCATTAATTTTTAAAGCATTTTTTATAGTCTTCCATTAAATTTCTTGTTGGAGTTGATTGTGGAATCCCACAACTCCTATAAATCACCTGCAACCAAAATACTTATATTACAAAAAGAAAAATATATATTCTCCACACAATCCTTGAGAATTGTATTGATTCAAAAACATTTGAATGATTAAAATATACAATAATGAATTCTTATAATAAAGAAAAAGAGAGAAAAACAACTCTAGATGAAACCCTAGGTGAGGATGAAATTAGATCATGACATGTATCCTCATCCTATGCAACGAGACAAAAAATACATGACCTAAGTTTAGCTTAAGTATGTAGAAGTAAAAGACAACCTAATGATTAATTAATTAGGTGATTACCTATTTTACTCTAACACCTCTCCCTGCCCTCAAGTACAACTTAGGGATAAGCTAAAATAACACTAATGATGAAATGATGATTGCATGGATGGGTTCTTACTACAAGGCCTAATGAGATATCCATGTGCAAACAAATAAATCTCTCATAACTAGAGAAAATGAGAAAATCTAATGAAAATATTCCTCTAAAAGAGAGAAAATGAAATAAATACGCATTAGTGAAAGAAGGAAAGTAGACTCAACATGAATCCCAAGGATTGCTTCTATCACATAAGTACAATGAATGTCCTCCCAATAGGAGAGAGAAGGTGAGAATATGAATCCCCTCATAAATAAGTAGCTCCTATGCCAATGATGAAAGCTTGAAGGAAAAACATGATCCATTGCTTGCAAACAATATTTCTCCTCTTAGGAAGAAACAAATCCGTTGGTGATTGTAGAAGCCATTTCCATAAGTTGGATGATTAAAGAATCCAAATCCAAATGCGTGTCTTTGAAAACTATGTAAATGTCCACATGATGAAATTAGGTGATGCCAATCTAGAAGCCAATGAAGATTGATGTAGAACAAGCTCAATGATGATGGGATAACAACGATAATGGGGCTATTATGAAAGAGAAGATGAATATCCTTAAATTATTTCTTCAAATATACAATGTAAGACTCCACAAATAAAGATGATACATCTGAAAGATATAAATCCAAAGTAATTGTGGCTAAAAGATGTTGAATGACCTATTGCACTTAATAATAGGGGCTATGGATGTAGCAATACTAATCTCATCAAGAGCAATACAAGATGGAGATGTAATCTTGATAGGAGGAGTGGGAGCAAGAAGACAAGTCTCTAAACTATCAAAACATGCAAGACCTGTGATATACTCAAGCTCCTTTAAAGTATCATCATCAAAGGGTATGCTATTTGCATCATAAAGGGGAATGAGACAATCTATAACACGATCATCTAGGAATGGAGAGATATGAAGGTCTTCATAGATATCCTAAAGTCAGGTCCAAAATGTGTAGGGGAAATCAAAGTTTGATACATACACATAGTGTCATGATCAACACTAGAACAAATCAATCCTGCAATACGATCAATAATATTACCCCATGCCAATTTCTCTTTGGTGTGTTTGGTTTAGGTATGTGTTCATAAAGATATACAAAATATTAAGCCACCTAAGATGTGTTAGGATGTTTTTCAAAACTCATAATTATCCTTTTACCAAGAGTGCCACAAAAGGATGGATAGAAAAATCCATAATACCTCCTCAAATGAAAAAAATAGAGACTAATAATCTCAATACATATAGATTAGTTATCATGCAAACAAAACAAAAAAAGGTGTGAAGATCATCAAGTAATCAACCAAAGTGTGAAATAATGGCAATCTAAATAAAAAAATACTTGGGGCAAATTTTGAAAAAGTGCATGGATAGCTCTGAAATACCACTCCAACACATGAGAATCACAAAAACCTGACATCTAGGTAAAAATTTATGAGCTTGAAATCAAAAAATGATGATTTGACTTCAATAGGTGATAAAATGTATTAGTAATTTTTTTTGATAGAAATACTTGTACCACTAGAAAGTGCTCATAAGTAACTTTCTAAGGATATCTCGTTTGCCACTTTTTGACATCATATGCAAAAGTTATAGAGATTTTCATAAATATACTCTTTACCTAAAAACACAAAATAAGCCCTATATAGACACTTGGTCGTCCATGTGACTAGAGGCTTAGATTTTGGGTGTTGTCAACTTAATAGAAGGGTCTTGGTCGCCCATGTCACCAAAGGCTAAATCATGGGGGCCTTTGGGCATGGAAATTGAGGCAACAAAAAATTGAGTCAACATGAAAATTAAGATGGAACATAAATTGAGGCAATTAAAAAATTGAGATAAACTCAAAAAATTATGGTGCAAAAATCAAGGTAGGCATATGCATTATTTTTTGAAAAATATTTGAAACACCCAAAAAACTTAATTTTTTATACTCCAAAACTTATCATGCCTTATATGAAAATAGGGGTTTTGACATCTTTTGAGTTGAACCATGAGGTCCGTTTTCCTCTAGAATGAACCATTTGAATAATCAAGGTTAAATCTCTCAAAAAAGGGATAGGAAGTCATAGATTTGGTGCTTTGATACTATGTTAGAGTTGATTGTTAAACCCCACAACTCCCAGAAATCACTTGCATCCAAAATACCTATCACAAAGAGAGAACAAATAATTGATTTTCAACCCTTGAGAATTGTATTGATCCAAAAATCATATGAATGATTACAGTATACAATAATGAATCTTTATAACAATGAAAAAAAAAGCAACCCTAGATGAACACTAGGTGAGGATAAAATTAGACCTTGGCATGTGTCTTCATCTTATGTTATGAGACAAAAAAATACATGATCTAAGTTTAACTTAAGTATGCCAAAGTAAAAAGGGGACCTAATAATTAATTAATTAGGTGATAACCTATTTTAGTCTAACCTTTCTCATATTTTCTCTTGTTCTATTTAGTTGGAATTAATGAAAAATCCTAATAAAATACTTTTATTATAATATACCAATTAAACAATCACTAATTTGATCATATTTCAAAATCCTTGAACTAAGTATGACCATTTTTTTGTGAGGATTTAATCAACTTGATGGCACGCCATCCATAAATTTTCTAGAGGAATTTGACTTATAAAACAAAAGCTATTGCAGCTATAAGGACTATCTTTTTCTTTATGACAACAATTTTATTTTACTTTTTAATTGGTTTCAATTTCAAATTCACTCAATTTCATGTAAATTTTTAAACATACTTCTTCAAACTAACAAATAGAAATTAGATACAATCATAATCATGTTGTGGATTCATTCACACTTAAACCCAATAAGATCATAAATCCTTCTTTTTGAGAAACCTTCTTCCTAGTGTAATAACTACCCTTGGATTACGACTATTTGTTAATTCAATTGACAACTACCATTGTAATCAATCAAGCATCTACAATCTAATTTAGAAGTGTTGACTTCATAAATTCTCCAACTAAAAACATGGTGACAACCCTACACCACCACTTATATGCTTACACTAGTAAGCTCCCAATAGTAGGGTAATTCCTAGACCTAGACCTTAATCCTTGAAGGTTCATTCATGATGAGTTTATCTAGTACCCCTTTTGGAAATTATAGGTTCCTTAATATGTACACCAAAGAGAATGAGAATTGATCCTCTCCTCTTGTATGAGCTCTTTGATCTTGCTTTTAAACCATAATTTTATTCATTAAATTCTTGCTTTCAATTCAATCTAGTTACAATAGAATGATATCAAACACACTCCAAATAGGTGTTAGTTCCATGCCAACATTAGTGCATGAATGCACACAAAAACACATAGGGGCCATATCATTTAAAAATCATATGTTCACACAATGGTTGGTTCAAGCATATGTCTTTTTTACATAGTATGACTAGCTCTCGCTTGTGTCACAGACATAGGTGATTAGCTCTTATACAACTCATAGGTACACACATGAGTTATATCAAGAATATGTAATATATACATGAGGTGATTAGCCATACCCACATCACATGTAAATACAATGACTAACTTAGGAAGCTAATGTATATACACAAGCTGTATAACTTAACAACCTCACAAATACTCAAAGTGACTACCTCACAAAAGGAAGTAGAACAAACCTTACAACAAGCATCATTTCCTTATCCTAGGTCACTAACACATAAGAATATAAGTACATCCCCTCCAAAAAAAGGAATATTAGTGCATCCATTTTTACATTATAGTTCCTAACCTTTTTTCCCAATCCACTGCCATCTATAATGACAACAAGAATCCCATAATACTAGTTGCCATCACTGGTGAGGGCATAAGTATAACATATGCACAATACTAGAGGTTATTCTAACAATAGTACATAGTGATTGAATCACACATACATAGTTTCCAACTAGAAATAGGAAGTGGATGCAACTCTACTACATACATCTTCTCATTACTTGGTTTACTAACACTTATCTTTTAAGTGCATACCATATGAAAAATGAATATTGGTGCATCATGTACTACATTGTGGATCTCATCCTTTTCCTTGATTATTTGCACTAATTGTGCTGATGGGAAGCATCCCACTCTACTTGTGAACATAACCAAATTAATAAGACCATTAAGATGTCCATAGCTTGTTTGGAAGCTCTCATTTCAGTGTGGGGAGGATATCGACAAAAGTTGTGTCTAGTTTTTATACCTACCAATTGCATTTGCTTGAAAGTTCCTACAACCTTTTCAATCAATCCATTTCATGTATATCATGTAATTATGCATCCCATTCATCCTTCATGTAGGCGTGATTAAATAGGGAGAGGGGGAACACTGTTCCTTCTTTATGGAATTGAGGACATACCTCCCTATCCATTTTCTTGTTCTTTCTAATAGACACATAATTTATACTATTTTTTTCCACTCTTGTAAAATAAGGGATGTGACATCCTCTCATTTGGAATAACTTGACTCAACTTATTATTAGGTTATATTTTCTATTTTCCCTTGCTAATAGCTACATTAAAACCATTTATTGTTCTACACCAATAATGTTTAAAGGTTTTAGGATCTCAATTAATTACTTACATATATGTCATTTCTTCAAAATTTTGGGCCAAGTTATTTTCTTTTGGACACATTATCATTACGTCCCAAGTGGTTTCTTTTTCCCTAATTTGATTAATTTGGAACAATTTTATTTGATCCAAATGGGTGCATATTATAAATATATCCTTGAATAAGCATTTTTTTTCAATGCAATCCTCTAGTTTTTAATTTATGCTCTAATTTTTATAAGATAGGTCAATATTTATGCTATCAAGTACACACAATTACTTGTTAATCCTTGTATTTTACCAAATTACCATGCATCAAAGTTAGTACACCTCATGTATTCAAATAACTTTCATCAAATTTCACTTAAGTCCCATCACCACACTCGAGTTGCTCACTATGGGGGTTAACATCACATATCACTAGTGTCCCATTAAAATAATATTAGCAAAATTTCAATTTAAGCAAGTTTGTTTAATCATCAAAGAATACAAATACAAGCCACTACATTCTTTGTAAGTTGTTATTTATATGGCTTCATAATGTGCAAATGGCAATGCAAGTTAATTTCCAAAATCATAGCATATTTGTTTACAAATTCCATGCATATGAGTTGATGCATAACAATCTTCACCCGCCTATTATTCCTTTAGTATGTGTAATGCCCCATCATAATAACCTAAGGAATGTTGCAATAGTGTATAAAAGTGAAATAATATTAAGTTAATTAGTTGCATACATTCATTAAGTTACGCGACGTTACACTACTTTGAGTTTCCATAGACGACTTTAGTATTTCGCATTGCATATATTTAATTAATCATAAACTTAAAAGTAATCATTGCATAACATTTGAAATACCATTCAAGATAACATAAAGTACAAACATGTTTCTCACATTGCATTTGATAAGATAATACAATACTCATCCATCTGATGAGGTAGATCAATAATAATTTACATTTTACAATGTTCACCTCATAACAATTGAGGGATGTTTTACAATTCAAGATTTACAATAATGCAATAAAGAAAGTACATCTGTATCCAAGTACGAGCTCTCCATCCATGGAGCTCTCGTTGCCATGATCAAAACTGGGGACCCAACAGAGTAAGGTGCACGTTCTACCCAACCATGTGGTACCTGTAGGTCCACCCCCCGTGCTAGGAGATAGTAATATGGTTACCTAGACATAATCTACTAACCCTAGACACAAGTACATAACTAACTGATGGTTACATTGCTTCCAGATTTTAGACAATTGAATGTACTTAGTACACAAGGTAGACAGTTACTTTAGGTGGAGTGTCATCACAATGTTGCAAAGGTTACCCTGGTGTTTCTTCCTAGGTTTTGGCCCCCAACCTTGGGTTACCCTGGTAACCTCTTACGAAACCCAACCCCATTTGTGAATCATTACGGAATCGAATGTCTTTTGAGGAAACAAGACATCGATTTGCCATTCCAGGCCTTCTCATCTTATACTCAAGACTGAACTAGCTCAAGAGTCATTAAGTGAGGCATAAACATCTTGTTAAAGATTTTAATTCTAATTACTGTGTTGTTTAGTTATCACTAACTTACTAACTCTTTGTAAGTTACCCTGACACCACTTTGTGTGTCGGCCCTTACATAGAGCCACTCCCCTAAACATAACAAGGAATCTAAGTTTTCTTGACTAAGGTAGACAAGGTGTGTACCAAAAATACAACATAAAAACACTACACTTTTCATAACGAATCATCAAGTCTATGTTCACAAATTCTGGTGCCTAAATACCACACAAACCCACGTACTCAACCTTAGTCAACAAAAACATTTAATTTAGCAATCATATTCCCCAAATTAGCAATTTGTTTGGAAGACTTGTAATATCTACGACATTCCCGATTTAACCAACAAAAGAGAAAATGCTATTTAAAGCAAATTTAAAAAAAAACATTGGAAATCTAGTTTAGGATTTACTAAATCCAATCAATCAAAATATGATGTGCATAACAAATCATCTAAAATTAAATTTATTTTCCATTTAATTCGAAAATAAAATCTCTACGTTGCTCAATAACATAACCACACATATAAACGTGATATTTATAAACTCAAAAATATCTAATTAATTTAAGCGTAAATATTTCGTCATAATGAATTAATTATGAAAATATCACATTATAAATCAAAAACTAATTTATATACTTTTCAAATTTATAATAATGAATTAATCATTTAAATATTCATATTAAAATAAATATTTTAATTAAAACATATATAACATATATATATAATACATTATAATAATATATATTATATATAATATATTATAAATATACTATATATATATAATATATATATATATTATAATAAATTATATATATATATAATAAAAGAAATATAAATTTCTAATTTTAAATCCATACGGATTTTTTAAAAAAAAAAAGTTTTAATATTTAAAAAGGGCCCGTAGCCCAGCCGCGGCCTCCCCTTCTGGGGAGGACGCAGCCCGCACCAGGGCTACGCCTAGCCATAACGGAAATGGGGGAGGGTTTCGGCCCTCCCCAAACATTGAAATTTAATTTTTATTATTTTTTTTAAAATTCTCTCAAAATTCGCCCGTACGGTGAAAACGGAAATTTAAATTCTTCTGGTTTAAATAATTTCGCCTGTATGTGATTTCCAATTCACTATTTTTTTTTTTTAAATAACATTTTCACAATCAAATTTATATATGAAGAAAATTATATATATATATATATATATATATATATATATATATATATATATATATATATATATATATATATATATATATATATATATATATAAAAAACAGGGTTTCATCAACAGAGAATAAAAATAAATTTATACAGGTATCAATGGGGTAATTTGGGGAAACTGTGAAATTTTTAACAGGGTACGCACAGTATTTCCGTTCAAATCCTAATTTACCCCAGAGGTTTCATTTTCTTTTCAATTTCTTTTCCCCATAAAAATGTTTTCCCTTCTCAAAACTAAATACAAATTGTTTCCTACAGGCTATTTTCAACAAAAAAAATAACAGAGTCTGTAGAAAACTTTTAACAGAGAAATAACTATTTCCTCTTCAAACAATTACCGTGAAAAACAGGAATTTAGGAAAATAAAACTTCTTTTCACAGACTTCTTTTCAACATTAAATAAATTATAAATACAAGGGAAATACCTATTTCCCTGAAGCTTCAAATATTCTTTCTGGTGAAGAACTGCTTGCCTGTAGCTTCCAAAGCTTTTTTGTACACCAAATCCCAAACCAGAATTCAAACCAAAGAACTTCCACAAGTATTCAACAGAACCAAATAACACAAACCAATTTTACCAAATTTTTTAGCAGAGCCCTGATATTTTCTTGTGAAGCAAAGAATAATCCTCTGTGTTTTCCCAGATCCAAAATAATATCCGTAAACAAATTCCTCAACCAAAAAATCATAAATGCACTGGCACACTTGTCGAGAAGTACAAAATATCTTCTCAACAACTTCTCGGCAATCTTGCCTTTCAAGATTTGCATGATTTAATTAATTTATTTAAAATTAACAATTTTTAAATTGCAAATATATTTAATAATAAAATATGCCATTTCCAAATAATATTTAAATTTCAATAAATCTATACACACACAATTTAAAACAATTTAAATTTATTTAATTAATTAATTAGTTTAATTAAATAAATTTAATCTTAATGATTAAATCATTTAACCAAACAAACTAATTAATTAATTAAATACAAGTAAATCTTATTTTTTTTCAACAATTAAAAATTAATTGAAATAACAATATATTAAAGAATATTAAACTATCATTAAAATTGACAAAATTACCTTTCAAGCAATTAATCCAAACAGAAAAAGACAAGACAATCTATGACTCTGAACTAAACAGACGATGTACTATGACCAGGTTATAGACTAGGCTAGGATGAACCAAACTACTACCTCGCAATCAACATATCCGTTGAGTCTTGACACGCTCAGACCTGAGTAACCAGGTGGAGTCGGTGTCATGTACCTGCAATCCTGCAACCAAGCAATAACATGCATATATATATATAAACCATTGTACAGGCACACCGTGCAGAGAAAATTACGGACATCACAGGGAACTCGTAAGCGAGTGATACGATTCCGTTCTCCACACCAATACACGACACATCAAACTAACGAATTAAATAACAATTAGTCCATCATAAACATATACATAGCAATAATCATCTGAAAGTAAACATCTACGCTATATCAAAGCATGTCTGAAATCAGTAATCACCATACAATGTATCATCATGTCACAAAATAAATCCACTGTCGCTCAAAATCAGCGATCCAAAATATCCAAACAAGGCACCAAAGTCTAACAGTATGAATACATGCAACAGAAAACATAAGCATGAATGGAGGGGTACTACATCCTCCCCCCTAGGATCAGGCTTGCTCCTGAAAGCCTGCAAACAGATAGGGATAAAGTTCCCTCATGCATGTCGCATCCTCCCAAGTAGCAGAAGCCCCATGGCTAGGATCCGATTGGACCCTCACCTGATCAACGTCTCGACCCCTGAGACCGAGCGTCTGGTGATGTAGAATGGCCACGGGCTCCAAAGCCAGCTGCCCGTCCTCTACCTGTAACGCATTCCAATCAAGTACATGAGATATGTCGGGATGATATGGTCTAAGAACTGATACATGAAAAAAATCATGAATACAAGAAAAACTGGGTGGTAAGGCGAGTCAATACGCCACAGGGCCAATTCTCTCTAAGATCTCAAATGGCCCAACGAAACAAGGTGCAAGCTTAGAGCCTTTTCCATAACGGATTGGACTCTTTCGCGGTCGCACTCGAAGAAACACTCTATCACCAACAACAAACTGTCGGTCTATCCTATGCGCATCGACATATTTCTTTTGCCTATCTTGTGCTGCTATCAAATGTTCTCTAATACGGTCAACCTGTTGCTCCATATCTCGAAGCATCTCAGGACCAAGTAACACTCTATCCTCTAGTCGATCCCAACTTAGTGGGGTTCGACAAGGACGACTGTATAATGCCTGAAATGGTGGCATACCTATGGAACTTTGATATCCATTATTGTAAGCAAATTCTACTAAATACAGATAATCCTCCCAACCTGATTGTTGGTCCATTACGTACATCCTTAGCATATCCTCTAATATTTGATTAACTCTCTCCGTTTTTCCATCAGTTTGAGGATGATACGCTGAACTAAAGTTCAACTGTGTACCTAGAGCATGTTGTAATGAAGTCCATAAAGCTGAAGTAAATACGAGATCTCTATCAGAAATAATCCTACGAGGAATTCCATGCAATCTAACTATGTCCTCCATAAATATCCTAGCTACGGATGAAGCATTGTATGATGATCGTATTGGTGAAAAATGAGCTACTTTAGTCAATCGGTCAACAGTTACCATAATGGCATCATGTCGACGTGATGACGTAGGTAACCCTACAATAAAGTCAACAGATATAATATCCCATTTCCATTCAGGAATGAGATGTGGCTGCAATAATCCAACGAGATGTTGATGCTCAGCTTTAACTCGCTGGCATTCAAGACATCTCGATACATAATCAGCAATATCACGTTTCATACCAGGCCAGAAATACAATTGCCGAAGATCGGCATGCATTTTCTTAACTCTTGGATGAGCTGAATACGAAGCTCGATGAGCTTCAGTCATAATTAATGTATGAAGACCCTCGAAATGTGGTACATATATACAACCTAAATGCCATAATATACCATCTAGTTCAAGGACATATCCTGCAAATCGACCTTCTAAAGGTCTACCAGATTCAATCTCCGACCTTACTTCCTGATACAATCTATCAGTAGGTAGTACTGCTAATATTTGACCTCTCAAATCTACTTCAAGAGTAGTAGCAGAGATCTCATGTCAACGACGACTAAGAGCGTAGCCACTACGTTCTCCTTTCCTTGAACATATCTCACTTCAAAATCGTACTCACATAAGAACTCCATCCACCGTCTCTGCCTAGCATTCAAGTTAGGTTGCGTAAAAATGTATTGTAGACTACGGTGATCAGTGTGAAGTTCGAAAAGATGACCTAACAAGAAATGTCTCCATCGAACTAATGCATGCACAACTGCAGCCAGTTCGAAATCATGAGTGGGATAGTTTAATTCGTGATCTTTGAGTTTGCGAGACTCATAAGCAATCACACGCCCATCTTGCATCAAAACTGCTCCCAAACCCTCTAAGGATGCATCCGTGCATACTACGAAATCCTTAGTAGGATCAGGAACAATCAATATAGGCGCATTAGTCAACTTTTCTTTAAGTGTTTGAAAAGCCAACTGACACTACTCTGTCCAAACAAACTTCTTCCCTTTTCTCTGAAGAGAAGTAATAGGATGACCAATTCTAGAGAATCCCTCAACAAACCGCCTATAGTAACCAGCTAGACCCATAAAACTACGAACTTCACCTACATTAGTAGGCGCAGGCCATTCTACAATAGCTTGAATCTTTGAAGGATCCACAACAATACCTTTCCCAGATATCACATGTCCAAGATATTTTATCTCAGATTGAAAGAAATCACACTTCTTCAGGTTCGCATACAATTGATTTTTCCTTAAACATTGCAATACCTGTCTCAAGTGTTCTTCATGTTCCTTCATGTTTCTCGAATAAATCAAAATATCATCGAGAAATACAAGGACAAAGCGATCAAGGTAAGTACGAAAAACACCATTCATTAGACTCATGAATACTGATGGTGCATTCGTTAACCCAAACGGTACTACTGTGAATTCGTAGTGCCCATAACGAGTTCGAAATAAAGTTTTATGAATGTCTGCTTCAACAATTCACAATTGATGATACCCAGATTTCAAATCAATTTTAGAGAACACATTAGCTCCCTTGATCTGATCGAAAAGATCATCGATTATAGGCAAAGGATAACGATTCTTAATCGTAACCTTGTTCAATTGACGATAGTCAATGCATAGCCTAAGAGATTTGTCCTTCTTCTTTACGAAGATAACAGGTGCTCCCCAAGGGGACACACTTGGATGAATGAAACCCTTTTCTAACAGTTCCTCTAATTGAATACGAAGTTCTTCTAACTCCTGAGTCATCATTCTATATGGAGCTCTAGATATAGGCTCAGCTCCAGGGAATAGGTCAACTCTAAAGTCAATATCCCTCTTCAGTGGCATTCCAGGTATATCATTTGGAAGAACATCAGCGAATTCCCTAAGAATAGGATGATCATCAAGAGATACCTCTTGACTCTCACCTTCTTCCAAATCAGTAACTGTTGTTGCAAATAGTTGACAACCCTGACGAAGACATCTCTTTAATTGCATAGCAGATATCATCCGCAAAGAGATAGGTCTTTGAACACCTATGATTTCCACTTTCGCACCTAAATCATTAATGCAACTAACTGTCTTAAGTCGACAGTCAATCACAACATGATAAGATGCTAACCAATCCATACCTAAAACTATGTCATACGATCCTAAAGGTGTAACATAAAGATCTACTAAGGTAGTTAATGTACCAATTTTAAGTTCACAATTATATACTAAGTTTTCTACTGCTACTTTCACCCCAGAGGCGAATTCAACCTGCCACTTACCACCTTGTTTTACCACCACAAGACCACATCGGTCAACGATGGTCGGTGAAATAAAGGAGTCGGTAGCTCCGAAATCAAAAAGAATGGAAACACTAACACCATGTAACTTACCTGAAGTCTCGACCACTGTGTTCTGGTGATCGACTTGGCGGTCATTAACCGCAACATATACTGTATGTGATCATCCTGCATCCCCGACTGTAGGCTTTGAAACTGTAGGTTGAGGCCCAAAACCAGTAGAACCTCTCATCGGACACTGCCTAGCAATGTGTCCCTGCTGCCCACATGAGTAACAACCTGTGCCTCTACCGAATCCTCTGCCACCCGAAGGTGCATTGGATTGCTGGAAACTACCTCTACTGACGGTAGACTAAGCACTCTGCGCAGGCTGATCCTACCTATTGCGCTTGTTGCGCCACCAGTTGCGACCCTTTCCTGTTTGTGGACTATTACCTTGTGGTTGTGGATTATTATTCTTTTGAGGTGTACGTTGTTGCTGTTGCTGCCCACCCTTTGAGGGTGTCTGTTGGTTCCTAGAGGAACCCCCTATCTGTGCCTGTCCACCCCGTGGACTAAAACCTGTTGTAGGAGCACTGCCAATCTGCACTCCTGTGTGACCACCTAACGCCATAACAAGGTTCTCTTCCACTATTCGAGCCTTCTCCACTGCAACTTCTATAGTCTTTGGCTCAAAGACTCTGACACCACCACTAATGCGGGCATTCAAACCCCTGATGAAGTGTTGTACTAGCATAGGCTCATCATCGCCAATACTAGCATACTGCTTGAGTTCATAGAACCTACGTTCATATTGCTCTACAGAAAGAGCCAACTGATGCAGATCATGGAAATCGTCAGCCCGTCACTGCCTCCAGTGTTCTGATAGGAACCGTGCTCTAAACCTCTCCAAGAACATCTCCCAAGATACTGATCCAATATCTAAGTGGAGCTTCTGCTCCTCCAGGCGCCACCAAGTAGAGGCGAATCCTCTCAGATGCATAATAGCGCATCTCGCACGGGTATTGCTACTGTAAGGGTGCATGGCGAAGCATCTACCCAAATCCAGTAGCCAGGTCTCTGCCTCTAAGCCACCTCCTGCATCATCAAAAGTAGGAGGGCGTGCCCTCAGTAAATCCCTCATGTGTCCTGCAGTAATAGCATCCTGATGCACTGCATCATCTACTCTCCTAGGAGATCTATCTCTCTCTCTAACAACCTCCTGCTCAACTTCCTGTCTAGGTCCAAGTCGAGCTAGGACCTCCTCTAATAAAGGACGTATCTGTGAACCCTCTACTCCTGATTGTTTGGGATTCTGTCCCTCATTCCTCTGATCCAACTGTTTTGCCTTATCACTGTGATGAGGGCTCAGAGGGGGAGTAGCCTGAGGGATTGGACCTCGGCCTCCACCTCAACCTCTACCATGACCTCTTCCACCTCGCCTAGGCAAGTTCCTACACATAAAAATAACGAGTCTTAGATACTAATCAACCAAGGCTAACAGTTTGCGACACTACGTACTAGGTCAACCTAATGGGCTCGCGATTACCCAGAGCGTCCAGTGTTTGTAACCTTGGCTCTGATACCAATATGTAATGCCCCGTCATAATAACCTAAGGAATGTTGCAATAGTGTATAAAAGTGATTTTTTTTTTTTTAAAGTATTAATATTAAGTTAATTAGTTGCATACATTCATTAAGTTACGCGACGTTACACTACTTTGAGTTTCCATAGACGACTTTAGTATTTCACATTGCATATATTTAATTAATCATAAACTTAAAAGTAATCATTGCATAACATTTGAAATACCATTCAAGATAACATAAAGTACAAACATGTTTCTCACATTACATTTGATAAGATAATACAATACTCATCCATCTGATGAGGTAGATCAATAATAATTTACATTTTACAATGTTCACCTCATAACAATTGAGGGATGTTTTACAATTCAAGATTTACATAATGCAATAAAGAAAGTACATCTGTATCCAAGTACGAGCTCTCCATCCATGAAGCTCTCATTGCGATGATCAAAACTGGGGACCCAACAGAGTAAGGTGCACGTTCCACCCAACCATGTGGTACCTGTAGGTCCACCCCCGTGCTAGGAGATAGTAATATGGTTACCTAGACATAATCTACTAACCCTAGACACAAGTACATAACTAACTGATGGTTACATTGCTTCCAGATTTTAGACAATTGAATGTACCAAGTACACAAGGTAGACGGTTACTTTAGGTGGAGTGTCATCACAATGTTGCAAAGGTTACCCTGGTGTTTCTTCCTAGGTTCCGGCCCCCAACCTTGGGTTACCCTGGTAACCTCTTACGAAACCCGGCCCCATTTGTGAATCATTGCGGAATCGAATGTCTTTTGAGGAAACAAGACATCGATTTTCCATTCCAGGCCTTCTCATCTTATACTCAAGACTGAACTAGCTCAAGAGTCATTAAGTGAGGCATAAACATCTTGTTAAAGATTTTAATTCTAATTACTGTGTTGTTTAGTTATCACTAACTTACTAACTCTTTGTAAGTTACCCTGACACCACTTTGTGTGTCGGCCCTTACATAGAGCCACTCCCCTAAACATAACAAGGAATCTAAGTTTTCTTGACTAAGGTAGACAAGGTGTGTACCAAAAATACAACATAAAAACACTACACTTTTCATAACGAATCATCAAGTCTATGTTCACAAATTCTGGTGCCTAAACACCACACAAACCCACGTACTCAACCTTAGTCAACACAAACATTTAATTTAGCAATCATATTCCCCAAATTAGCAATTTGTCTGGAAGACTTGTAATATCTACGACATTCCCGATTTAACCAACAAAAGAGAAAATGCTATTTAAAGCAAATTTAAAAAAAAACATTGGAAATCTAGTTTAGGATTTACTAAATCCAATCAATCAAAATATGATGTACATAACAAATCATCTAAAATTAAATTTATTTTCCATTTAATTCGAAAATAAAATCTCTACTTTGCTCAATAACATAACCACACATATAAACGTGATATTTATAAACTCAAAAATATCTAATTAATTTAAGCGTAAATATTTCGTCATAATGAATTAATTATGAAAATATCACATTATAAATCAAAAACTAATTTATATACTTTTCAAATTTATAATAATGAATTAATCATTTAAATATTCATATTAAAATAAATATTTTAATTAAAACATATATAACATATATATATATATATATATATATAATACATTATAATAATATATATTATATATAATATATTATAAATATACTATATATATAATATATATATTATAATAAATTATATATATATAATAAAAGAAATATAAATTTCTAATTTTAAATCCATACGGATTTAAAAAAAAAAAACAAAAGTTTTAATATTTAAAAAGGGCAACCAGTGCGGCCTCCTTAGGGATCAGCTCGCAGGGGCTGCGAAGGGAAATGGGAGGGTTTGCCCTCCCCAAACATTGAAATTAATTTTTATTTTTTTAAAATTCTCTCAAAATTCGCCGGGGAAATTTAAATTCTTCTGGTTTAAATAATTTCCTGTATGACAATTTCCGGATTCACTATTTTTTTTTTTTAAATAACATTTTCACAATCAAATTTATATATGAAGAAAATTATATATATATATATATATATATATATATTAAAAACATACAGGGTTTCATCAATAGAGAATAAAAATAAATTTATACAGGTATCAATGGGGTAATTTGGGGAAACTGTGAAATTTTTAACAGGGTACGCACAGTATTTCCATTCAAATCCTAGTTTATCCCAGAGGTTTTATTTTCTTTTCAATTTCTTTTCCCCATAAAAATGTTTTCCCTTCTCAAAACTAAATACAAATTGTTTCCTACAGGCTATTTTCAACAAAAAAAATAACAGAGTCTGTAGAAAACTTTTAACAGAGAAATAACTATTTCCTCTTCAAACAATTACCGTGAAAAACAGGAATTTAGGAAAATAAAACTTCTTTTCACAGACTTCTTTTCAACATTAAATAAATTATAAATACAAGGGAAGTACCTATTTCCCTGAAGCTTCAAATATTCTTTCTGGTGAAGAACTACTTGCCTGTAGCTTTCAAAGCTTTTCCGTACACCAAATCCCAAACCGGAATTCAAACCAAAGAACTTCCACAAGTATTCAACAGAACCAAATAACACAAACCAATTTTACCAAAATTTTTAGCAGAGCCCTGATATTTTCTCGTGAAGCAAAGAATAATCCTCTATGTTTTCCCAGATCCAAAATAATATCCGTAAACAAATTCCTCAACCAAAAAATCATAAATGCACTGGCACACTTGTCGAGAAGTACAAAATATCTTCTCAACAACTTCTCGGCAATCTTGCCTTTCAAGATTTGCATGATTTAATTAATTTATTTAAAATTAACAATTTTTAAATTGCAAATATATTTAATAATAAAATATGCCATTTCCAAATAATATTTAAATTTCAATAAATCTATACACACACAATTTAAAACAATTTAAATTTATTTAATTAATTAATTTAATTAAATAAATTTAATCTTAATGATTAAATCATTTAACCAAACAAACTAATTAATTAATTAAATAAAAGTAAATCTTATTTTTTCCAACAATTAAAAATTAATTGAAATAACAATATATTAAAGAATATTAAACTATCATTAAAATTGACAAAATTACCTTTCAAGCAATTAATCCAAACAGAAAAAGACAAGACAATCTATGACTCTGAACTAAACAGACGATGTACTATGACCAGGTTATAGACTAGGCTAGGATGAACCAAACTACTACCTCCCAATCAACATATCCGTTGAGTCTTGACACGCTCAGACCTGAGTAACCAGGTGGAGTCGGTGTCATGTACCTGCAATCCTGCAACCAAGCAATAACATGCATATATATATATATAAACCATTGTACAGGCACACCGTGCGGAGAAAATTACGGACATCACAGGGCACTCGCAAGTGAGTGATATGATTCCGTTCTCCACACCAATACACGACACATCAGACTGACGAATTAAATAACAGTTAGTCCATCATAAACATATACATAGCAATAATCATCTGAAAGTAAACATCTACGCTATATCAAAGCATGTCTGAAATCAGTAATCACCATACAATGTATCATCATGTCACAAAATAAATCCACTGTCGCTCAAAATCAGCGATCCAAAATATCCAAACAAGGCACCAAAGTTTAACAATATGAATACATGCAACAGAAAACATAAGCATGAATGAAGGGGTACTACAGTATGTATCTACATACATTTATGTATAGAAATGTAACATGCTTTATCAATATCGATAAGAATTCTTGCATAATATAGCTTTAAGCTATATAATAGAGATATACATAAAATAGCTCATTAAACTTGTGGCTACACCATCAAGAATTAAGGTAGTTATAAGCTATCCATTTGAGTGTATTTACAACTCTATATTTAACACATACTAACCCATTCAAACATACATCCTCAATTTTTTTTCATTTTAATTTCAGAACAATTCATGCTTATAACATGAGAAGGATTCTTGATACTCTTAAAAATGTAATGAAAGTTAATACATGGCATAGTGTAAAATCAAATCCAACAATTAGGTTATGGGAATTGGTAATTTATCAAATGCCACAACTTTCTATTTTTATTTTATGATTTATATATCCAAATTCCCTTTTGCACCTATTTAAATATTCTTGGTTAGGAATAACCAACCATTCTCAAAAGATTAACTTACTTGACAATTATATTTAAATTGAGTGACCAACACAGTTATAGTCAACTAGTGGTATAGGATTGTAACATACTTTATCCATAGTCTAGTGAGCTTTATAGGTCCAATGTTTGAAGTATTCTTTGATATAAATGTAATAACTGTTAGAAATATGAAATAGATTGAATAACCCAAGGAATTTTTTAAGAGAAAATCAAAGTTACATAAACTGGAAAAACATAATAATGCAAGCCAGGACTTCAAAAGATTATGCAATGTCAATGTGAAAAAATTGCATTAAGAGCTTCCAAGTTGAAAATATACAAATCAAATATGCATGAATAATGACTGCATGCATCAAAGTGCATGTATTCCAAAGTATGCAATAATTCAAGAGAATGAATGGATGCAAATACAAGCTAGGTAGTGAGTTTATATAAAACTTAGGAGAGGAAGTAGGTGGAAAATCTAACCAATAGGAATCAACCACAAAAAGTGGAGATGGACCACAAAAAGTGGAGATGCCCACCAAAGGTGGAAAGTATGGACCACCAAAAGTGGAGATGCCCATCAAAGGTGGAAAGTGGTTCCACCCTTTAAGGAAGGGAACACCTCATCACTTATCTCCTAGTTATTAAATAAAAAACTCACTTTATTATCCTAAGAAAACTTAATTAAGTGTACGAAAAATCTAGGACTAAGGGAAAATAAATTAACCCACTAGAAAAATAAAAACCTAGACTAACACCCCCCCTTAAGCACAACTTAAGAGGATGTAGAAGATGGTCCACGATCGTTGAACAACGTTCCCTTAGGAAGAAACAAAACCAAAGGTGTATGTGAGCTATCTCCCCACTCTTGAAAGGAATATGTAGGAAGAAAAATCAAGTTGTATGGAGTCTCTAAACTTGGCTCAAGTATTTCCATGTCGATGTTGAAGGCTCCCTCAATCAAATCAGGTGTTCTAGGCCACATTGCTGAAAATGAAAGCTTAGAATCTCCTAGAGACTGATGTAGAGCACTATCCAAAGACTCAAGTATCTCCTCTGAAGATGTATCCTCCAAATGTTGATCCAAAGTATCCACATTCATATCAAACTATGATAAATGATCATGTAGAGAATGAACAAGAGGGTCAAGGTGTTCCCTCACAACAATTGAAGAAGAATAAACTTCATCAAAGAGAAGATGAATATCATCAATAGTGTCTCCCAAATCTGCAATATGAGTCTCTATAAACAAGTCTGAAACACCTATCAAGAGATCATCCCAAGCTGAATATGAAAGACAATGAATGTTCTGCTACAAAGAATCACTGGAAAATTTCAAAGAGGCAACATTGGAATATGAAGTAGCAACAGTAGATGGTGATGGGGCATCAATGAATTGATCATCCACACAAGATGGGGAAACACAAGTCTTAATATCATCCACAATAGCTTGGTTCTCCAAGGAAACATCACTTTCAAACGAAGATCCAATGTCTCCATACAAGTGCTGAATGATGGTTCAAGCAGTGAAAGGGCACTCAATGTGCTCTACATGATGTAGAATATCCTCAGAAATAGTAAGACATATTAATCCATAAACCATGTCATTATTGTTAAACCATGTATTCTTCTTATTATAGTCACTTGGCTTAGGAATGAGTCCAAGGAGATAGGGCAGTAGATCCTGCTCAAGGAAATGATTCTTTATCCCTTGTTTCCAAGACAAATAGTTCTTTGAAGTTAGCTTGACAACAAAAGGATGAAAATAATTTTTAAGAGACATGCTTAACCTCCCCATAAATGGAACTTTATCTTAGTTCGTGATTACAAATTGTTTGTGTAATCCCCCCAAGATTGATACATAAATAAATTTAAGTGAATACAAAAAGAGACATCAACAGACGCCCCTCCCTTTCCACTAGTCTCAGAAATTACCCTCCCAAAATATTACAATGTTGGCACTTTATGATTAGTGTATTTACAAAGCCTTTTCCAAGATACAATGCTCATAGGACCACAATGACCAAAATTATAAATTCTGATACAAAATGAATCTAAGATAAAATATTGAAAAATTAGCTCTGTAGCTATGTATTTCTCTTCAATACCTTTCCAACGCCTATTTGTTTCCAAAATTGGGAGCACTGGGGTGAAAGTTATGACTCATTAAAGAAAAATGAAACATCAACTTCAACCTGCAATATATGACAGAAAATAGAAAAAATTCTTTTCAAAACCTTTGTAAATGGAAAGCGATCATCTCCAGCTTTCCAATGAGATATCGTTTGTAGAAAACAGACATCGTGGCGAAAAGTTATGATTTTTTTAAAAAACAGGCTAAATTTTGCCTGTAGTGACGACCCCCTAGCAAAAGAAAAATTTGCCAAAAATCAAATTCGTCTAAAATAGACAAAGTTTATATGAGAATAGAGATTTTTGGGCCTTCTGAATGCAATGGAAAGGTCTATTTGGGCCGAAAATGTTCCAATAAAAAAATGTTCGTAGATTTGAACTTCTAACCCCCATTTGCAACTTTGTCAAATGATCTCTAATTTGGATGAAACAAAAGCCAAATCCAACTTTCTTGAGCCTTCTAGACGTGTTGGAATAGTAAAAAATGCTACAAGTATAACCATAAATGATGCAATCACCTGAATCTCACAAAACACATATGCAAAATAAAGAGGTAATTAAATATTTACAAATCCTTTCTAATTTTCCAAATCGTTCAAGAACGCAAGAGAAGAGCATACGAGAATTTACAAGAAACTCAATCTCTCAATCAAGAATCTAAGAGCTTAGATTTCTCAAAACAAAAGCTCTGATACTATGTTAGAAATCTGAAATAGATTGAATAACCCAAGGAACTTTTTAAGAGAAAATCAAATTTACATAAACTAGAAAAACATAATAATCCAAACCAGGACTCTGAGAGATTATGCAGTGTTGATGTGACAAAATTGCATTAAGAGCTTCCAAGCTAAAAAGATACAAAGAAAATATGCATGAATAATGACCGCATGCATCAAGGTGCATGCATGCCAAAGTATGCAACAAGGCAAGAGAATGAATGGATGCAAATACAAGCTAGGTAGTGATTTTATATAGAACTTAAGAGAGGAAGTAGGTGGTAAATCCAACCAATATGAATCAACCACAAAAAGTGGAGATGGACCACCAAAAGTGGAGATGCTCACCAAAGGTGGAAAGTATGGACCACCAAAAGTGGAGATGCCCATCAAAGGTGGAAAGTGGTTCCACCCTTTAAGGAAGGGAACACTTCATCATTTATCTCCTAGTTATTAAATAATAAACTCACTTTATTATCCTAAACAAGCTTAATTAAGTGTAGGAAAAACTTAGGACTAAGGGTAAATAAATTAACCCACTAGGAAAATAAAAACCTACACCAACAATAACCACCCTTGAGTTGCTACTATTTTTTGGATTCATTTCATAAAAAATACAAACTTAGTCAACCAAGCATCTTCTATCTAATTTAGAATTTTTGACTTCATAACTTCTCCAACCATAGTTATGATGACAATCCTATGCCACCACTCATATGTTTACATTAAAAAATAGTAAGCTCCCAATGTCATGATCATTCCTCAACCTAGACCTTAATCCTCAAGGGTTTATTTATGATGACCTTGTCTACATATCCCTTTGAGAATTAGAGGCACCATTGTTCACACACCAAAGCTAGAGATAATTCATCCTCTCCTAGATTGTATGAGATCTCTAGTCTCACCTCAAATCACAACTATTCATTAAGCTCTTGCTTTCAATTTAATTCAATTACAATAAATGATATCAAATACATTCATAATAAATGTTGGTACCGTGCGAACATTATTGTACAAACATAAACAAAACTACATAGGGGACATATTATTCTAACATCACATGTTCACATAATGATTGACTCAAGCATACGTCATTTCTACATAACATGACTAGCACCCATTAGTGCCACACACACATAGGTGATTAACTCTTATACAAGTCACAAGTATACATGAGAGTTAGTTCAAGCATACATCACATATACATAGGGTGATTAACTCATAGATAAGCACAACAATGAACTTAGGCATCCAACACATATACACAAGGTGGACAATTTAACAACCTTACAAATACCCATAATGACCAACTAGCAAAAGTAAGTAATTACAACCTTATTGCAAGTATTGTTTCCTTCTCTTGGCTCACCAATACATAAGCCTATAAGCACATCCCATTTGGAAAAGGAATGTTAGTACATCCCTTGCTAAACTGTGATCTTCCTAACCTTTTTCCCAATCCACTAACATCTATGATGAAAATAAACATCCCATAATACTAGTTTTTATCACTGGGAAGGGCATAAGTATAACATATGTATTGATTATCTCACACATATATAGTGACCGACCAACAATAGAAAGTGGATGCAACACTATTACATACATCTTCCCATTACTTGGTGTACTAACACTTACTCATTAAGTATATCCCATTTTAAAAAAGGAATGTTGGTGCATCCCATACTACACCGTCGGTCCCATCTTTTTTCTTGATTCTCTACATTAATTGTGATGGGTGAGAATCCCATACTAATTGTGACTATCAATGGATAAGGAGTAGATGTCATAACACATATTACATAAGACCATTAATAAGTATAGACACTCTAAAATCCACCACCAATTTTTATCTCAATAATTTCTTGTAATTTAATTAATTAATTATTCTCATAATTAACTACTCTACCACATTCTTATAATTAAATCAATAAACCATTATTTAATTAATTATCCTTCACAATGATTTATACATATTCCTATTCATCTCGTAAGGTTAATTAACTAAGCCAACTTAATTAAATAGCCTCAACTTCTAACTCTTCCAACTTAATCAATCATTTAATCTATGATTAATTCTCCTTAGCATTTCTTCTATTTCAAAATCCACATCATAATTAGTCCTTAACCTCTTAATCCTAAACACTCAATCCATTTATATGAATCTTAATTTTAACCATTTTTCTCTTGCCATGTGCTCCCACTTCCTCCATGCTCCATGTGTGAGCATGCCAACTTAGCTCACTTCTTGTTCACAAATGTGTGAGCATGTGAACTTGGATGCATGCTAATCCTCCATCCCACCCCTTGATCTTGACTCATCTCCACCTCTTTGCTCACGCATGCGAGCATATCTCCCACACATGCCATCTTGCTCATACGTGTGAGCATGCTTAACCTTTTGACATCATGTGTCACTTGTCCCTCTTCTCATTTAATCCCAAACCTTGATAAAATCATATCCTTTGATCTTGGAACTTCTTCTCCCCTCCTCTCCATGGATCAAAATCTTAACTATTGATTCAAATTTACATCATGGCCCTCCATTTTCCTATTGAAAAATCCATTAAATGAGAGGCCTCCCCTCTCGCTACTTTCATGCTAAACACATCATCTCAATACTATACTATCCACTTGAATAGCAAGTTTGCAAGAAGTACTCATATATATATCTTGACAATTATCCAAAACTAATAATGAAAGTATAGATGTTGTATTGTTTATTCTCAATTTGCATCATCACTTACTATCTTGGTTAGTTTATTCTAATAGAAATGTATCTTTTACTTGAGTTTTTGAAATTTTATTGTACTAATGCATTTGTTTGAGTTCATTTTGAAGATGCACATTTTGACAGACTCTGCTAGGGACTCCCACAACCCTTGTTTTATTTCAAGCTCAATATTTGACTAAACTAGAACGACAAAGGCTGGTTACAGAAAGAATAGAATATTCAGGTCCCCCTGATCTCCACTGATATTTTAAAGTAAATAGTCTGACATATTATTTTCCATTATGTCTGTATGTTTCAAAACATGCATATTGTGAGATTCTCAAATCACTAGATCTGCACCAGCACTGTAAGGTAATTTTGTTCAACACTAATAGGTTTATGTAGATACCTTAAAATCTACATCTTTATGAGCTAGCTTGTTTTCCATCACCTAGGTTGGTGTTTTTAGAAGATAACTGAGGAAATCATGAGAAGTCAAACTAAAATTGATGAAATCATAAGAATATAGCAGTTATATTCTGAGTTTGATAAAATTGGACGTCTTTGGACCACATTGTGTGACCATAAAGGGTAGAGCTATCATGCGCTATAGTTTGCATCCTGTAGTCATAATCCTATGTTGTTGATCCCACGATCTTTTTATACTTGTGTGTTAGTATGTTTTATGAGGCATTTTGTCAAAGATTTTGTATGTTTTATTCTGTAAGAAGAAGTATTCGATAGGCTCATTTGAATTATTAGTGTTTGCTTTGATAGATGTTAAAGCCATGTTTCAGCAACTCTATTTTGGAGCATTCTATGAACATGCCAGAAAATTATTGTCTGAGGTGAGTTTTTGCTAGTTGCAATCGCTTAAAAATCTCTAAGCCTTTTTAACAGATCTCCGGCACTACAAAACATGCAATCACTATGTTTTATTAATCCAGAGTTCTTTGAAAATTTAGTTTTGTTAGAGTTTCTTGCTCTCATGGGGTATTTATGCTGAGTGTTCCAGTATCTGATTGAGAATCTTGTTTTTAACTATCTGTTGATGGATGTTCATACGCTGTCCCAAGGTTCCCATGCTTTATTTTAAATGGTTTACATGCTGTGCTTTCATTTTGGGTTCTGAAACTACATCTCATTGAAACATTCTAACAAATTCCATGGCCTTGTATGTGTCACTTATGTTTTTATGTGTGGGTAAAGGTAAGGAGAATACATACAAAAATTGAAGAATCTGATTTTACCCTCACAATTACATTTTCTCGATTGTTCCAAAGGCCATTTTAATACATTGTACATATATCTTACAATCATGGCCTTTACCTAAGAACATGTGTATTTAGGGCATTGAAAGTTCATGTGACCTGATTATGCTTCCAAAATCTACACATATGGAGCTTTGAGTGTTTTAATGATTTAAATTTATATTTTGAAAATATTGATAAATGCATATTTATGGTTAATGTCTGCATTGTCTTTGTGTTTACAACTTTTATTTTCATAATCTGAAAACTTGTAGGTGTTTACATTAGTCTCAGACATACCTTCTAAATTATTAATTTTGTGGTTTTGCAGAATATTTGTTGAATAATTGATTATAGACCTTTTTCATTTTTGGATTCTTTGTATGCATTTTTTTTGTTCACATTGAAAATTAGGATTAAAATTCACTTTCACATTTTGATTTGGGTTAATTAATTTATGAGTACTTTTTATTCTAAAATGATATTTGTGTATGCTCTCTCCTTGTGCCCTAGGGCGACCTTGAGGAGTAAAAACAAGTATCATCTTTTTTTTATTTTCCTTTTTAGGAGGTCTATCTAGCAATTTCATCATCCTAGAGGATGATCTCAACCATATAAATTTGGTGGATTATAAAACAGAGGGGGAGGGGGGAGAACAAAAGTTGTACCCTAAAGGAGGAGTTGTCATTGTTGGCTTGGCCTTGGCTTGCGTGATTGAGGTAAAGTGAGCAATCGCTTACCTTAGACAACACCCTAGTTCACAGATCTAGGTCCCATGTTCCCTTGTATATATCAAGGATACCTTAGAGAAGCTTTTTTAGCCTAATATAAGGCTATCAACCATTTTTTCCTATGGTGCATAGGATACCAATTAGGCTTGAGAAGTTACTCACACTTACCTTCAAGTGGTAGAGGTAGAGCTGACTTTTGACAAGGCTTTAGCCTCCATGATAAGGTGTGCATAGGTGGTCCATGACCTTCTATTCCTTAGTTATCCACACCCTTGGTAGATGGTATATATGTGCAACAAGGATTGATACTCCCTTATTGAATAATTTAAGGCTCATTGTTGTGTTTTCTTGATTGGGTGTTGTGAATACCAAGTGCTTACTTGTAAGCCTTCACACCAAGTCAAGTATTTGAAAACCATTTATTTGTTTGACACCATTATCCAAATTGGTATACTTAAAATAAAAGTTGAAGCCAAGGTTAGTTCATCATCCATAATCCTAGCCCAACCTTAGGCCAAATCATTTCACCTTCCCATCTTACCCTCACAATTTTAGTCCATTTTCTATAGCCTAAAAAACTCCATCCCCTTACACATCATACCCCACAATCCATTCCCATTAATCCTTTCAAACCTTAATCCATTATCCCTGTTCCATACCATTATCTTTCAAACCCACTATCCATAGTACTTGTCCACTATCCTTCCAAAACCATTATTCATGGATCACTTTCCCATATTTAATTATCCAAATTTTCTTTGATCAACTAGCCTTAATCTACATCAACAACCATAGTCCAAACCTTACTCCCTAAAGCTACCTTACCTCACCATAACCTTAGTCCAAACCTTAAGCCATTATCCATAGACCATACTCTTAATCCATCTTACCTTAATATCCCATACTCCATATCCACCATCTTCCAAAACATTAGTCCTTATCCATAGACTTCATCCATTATATTTCCAAAACCTTAAATCAAGAATTCATAACCATTACCCATTTATTCTTTCACCTTAGTTTTTGTTCCATATCTTCATATTATCCCAAACCTTAGGAATTTTGTCCTAATCACCTTATCTGTCATCCTCATATCATCTCCAACTTTCAGATATTTATCCTAATTACCTCATCCACCATCCTCAGACTATCCCAAAATTTAGGAACTTTGTCCTAATCGCCTCATCCACCATCCTCACATTATCCCAAACCTTAGGACCTTTTTCCTAATGACCTCATCCACCATCCTCATATTTTCCCAAACCTTATAATTTTTTTTCTTAATTAATTTATCCACCATCCTCACACTATCCCCAATTTTAGGACCTTTGTCCTACTCACCTCATCCATCATCCTCATATTATTCCAACTTTAGGACCTTTTTCCTAATAACCTCATCCACTATTCTCAAATTATCCCCCACCTTATGACTTTTGTCCTACTCACCTTATCCACCATCCCTGCATTATTCTAAACCTTACAATATTTTATCCCAATCACTTCATTCCACATCAAACATCATTCCAAGACTAAGGACCTTTTGTACAAATACCCTTGAATCCACATTAAACATTAGTCCATCCCTTATTCTATTTAAACCAAACCTAAAACCACACAAAATTCAGTCCATCTCCTAAACCGCATCAACCTAATTCTTTCCAAAAAATTAAATTCACACCCATCATCCTAAATTGACATAACACTAGGAATTTGGTCCTCTTCACCCATCCAAATTTATCTTAGTCCATCAACCTTAATCCATCCTTTAGATCCATCACTCATCTAAGTAAAACCTTAGTCCATCTCAAACCATTAAACTAAACCTTGGAGCCTTAGTCTTGATTTGATACACAAATTAATTGCCATGCACCGAAAATTCAAAATACATTTTCATTTCTAAATCATCACATATAACCTTTGAATTTAGGGGGAATTACCCTTTGGTACTCATTGATCCAAATATCATCCTCCATCCAACTTTAAATTAAATCATTATCCAAGTTGTCCCACTCTCCATAAACCATTTGAAAAGATCAAATCCAAATTTTTGAGAGCCTAGGTTATCATTGAACAATAAGTCACCTCACATCGATCTTCATAATCCAACACCCTACCATCTTTAGAAGTAATCCTTGAATAGTTAAAAACCCACCTTTGGACCCCTCTCTGAATAAAAAATCATCCCAATCCATCATATAGAATGCTTAATTATTCTAGGGCCTAACCTCCAATCCTTGGGACTCTTAATATTGTTAGGGATCATAATCCATCCTTTGGGATTTTATAACCATTAATAGATTCCAAAATATTGATCAAATCCAAACATCTTTGGGCTCCAAAAGTGTGTCACATCCATAGTCCAATATTAGAAAATCAATCCTTTCATCCACATAGTTTACCCAACCATCTATTCCCACCTTTGAGAATCATTCTATCCATCCAAGTTATCTATCCAAGTCATTCTAAAGTCACCCATAATATCACCTAAGGATATCATCCATTCAAGATACAATTTCCTTTTCCAACATAACCATCCAATCCAACCATTACTTCAAAACTTTGAGTCTAAAAGGTTTCCCCCATTTTCCACTCATTTAATCACAATCCAAATCCATCAACCATTGACACCCACCATCTACCGCATCAAAACCTAAAACCAAGACTAATGACTCATATCACACAACAAACTTCTAGAATTAGAAATCCTAAAGAAAATCCCTTCCATAGCAAATCCCTCATAGGATAGTTCCCTTTCCTAGGAGAATCGTCCCAAGCCCACCATGGAAAAGTTATATTGATGAGGACACTCCTAATCAACCCGAGTACACTATTGATCCCAAAAATATCCTTAATTTCAAACAATGGTGTGGCCTCATGGAGAGATTTGTGGAAATAAACAAATATGCAATCCTAAGGAAAGTTATTGAATTGGGGGATAAATTACCACATGATTATGACCTCTCCATCCTTAACAACATAGTATACCTTGATCCCTAGATCATGAACATGTCCATACTAAACTTCATCAAGATCATAACACCACATCCCAAACTAAAAATACTTTCACCATTAATGAAAAGCACACACATGAGAACCATGCCCAACATACAATATAAACCTCCAAAAATAATTTCAAAAGTCTAGTCACATCTACCATAGACACATGATATAGGGGAAAACAACATGCTTCTCAAGCTGAATACATCTCCACTCAAAATTCTTCACTAGCTAGAAAACAAATGAAACTTGAAAGTCTAGTTTTTAGTTTAAATAGGATAGATTTTTCCCTTTGTTAAATGTAATTTGTTGTGTAGGCGATCTTGGAAAGGTGACCTAAGTATACTCTACACCTTGCTTTGATGGTATGTCCTCTTGTCCATGTTTTTTATAATATTTTAGTTGAACTTTTGTTTGAAATGCACTTGAGTCAATTTTTTTTCACATCTTATACAAGTGACAAGAAAAAGCAACTAAGGCAATCTTTCTTAAACCCCACACCAATTTTAAATAAACTTGTTTGTATTTTCATATAAATTTATTTTCTAAGAATGCTTTATACTCCACATCATTTGTCATTTTATGTTGCAACTCAAAATGCATAAAATAAAACAAGGTGAATATAGGTATGTTCCAAGGTTCCACACCTATTTTGGGAAGTGACACCTACCTATATTCATATATTTCCACTCTCAATCTTGATAATATGTAAGTGTATAAAAATGGATAGACATCATGGTAGGTCCAATGATGACCTAATGAATCAACATACAACCTATGTGGCATGAATAAAAATCTCTCTCAATTGATCCTAATATAATTGAAATGCTAATTTTATCCTAGAGACATCTCTCTATCTTTGTTTTGTGTTTCTTAGTCATTTTCTTAGCTTTTACACCTTGTTTATTGTCAATGGATTTTTGTATTTAATTTATGTATTTCCCTTGTTCCTATCAAATCACCTTAGTAATCAAGGTAATGCCTTGTCTAATGTGCATTCATTGTAGTGACTGAAATATTATCAACAATTCTTACATGATTTCTTGCATGTGATTTCTCTCACATCAACTTTCTCTCTCGAAATCTTGTTGTAAGTATGGATGAGCACACTCAACATAGTGGAATTTTAGTTCTTCTCTCTAATTATGGATATTTTGATGTCAATAGAAGGGAAAAATATTTTGCAAGGGTCCTTTGGTCTATAATTTTTCTAACACTCTTGCTCTTGCCTCTCTCTATCCATGAACATCACCAGCTATGAGATTTTGTTTTGAAGAATTTTGCCAAGATTCCAATCCTCTTATATGTTTCATATAACATCTATTACAACTGAGTGAACATACAAAACCTTTAGGATTCATAAGGTAATTATTTCAATCATTTACATTGCTTCTAATAGCTTGGAAACTCTAATTCAAATATTTTAGTAGCAACATTTTGTTTCTCTTCAATCTATTTGTTTGTTCTTCCCACCTTCCTTCCATCAAAGGGAGAGTCCATAGTTTAGATGATAAAGGATATTGAACAACTATGTCACTAAAGACAACATTGTGCCACAACTATGAAATCTTAAATCTTGGATCAATCATATCCCATGCTGATTCTATTTATTTATCTTATTTATATTACTATATTAGAATAGTTCTTAGTGCTAACTTAGTTATTTTCTCGCTCCAAAACTGTAACATTCAATTGGAAGATTTGGATTTAGGATATAATACTTTTATTTTTGTTAGATTAGATCATTTTATTGCAAGTAATCTAAAATAGGTGCATATTCCTTTCAAAAACTACAAAAGTAGAGGCAAACTTCAATAGTAAACAAGAAAATTTGACAATTGGCTAGCAAATTAAACCAAACGAATGAACCAAATATAAAACTCATTCATTATTGCCATTGTATTGAACTTTTTTAGTCGTAAAATAAGCAAGTGCTCACTATTGATTGTAGCTTGTGAAAAACACTTATTTCAATTGTAAATAAAAATAAAATGTTCAATTAATTAGTTGCAAGTTTAATTTCTTGGTTTTGTTTTCAAGTTTGCATGTTATCACATTCAATTCTAAAATGGATATATTTTTTCAAATTGCTAATTTAGTATCCATGTTTATAATTCTATTATAGAGTAGGTCTATTTTTTTTCTATGCAATCATATTATAATATATAAGAACATAATTATTTTTTTTCATTGTTTAACATCCAAATATAATTTAAAATACAAAAAAAAACACAAAATTGAAAACAACAAGGTAAATAAGTAGGACCTTTTCATTCAAATGAAACACAAGCTCCAAACTTAGTTCAAACTTCCACAATGCAACATCAAACATTTCAATTGAATAGCCAAACATCTCAACAAATGATAAAAAAAATTGAACTAAGGCAATTAAGTGGTTTCACCTATTTATTTTCCCTTTACTTGAATTTGACATAATATGTCTATGTGTTTGGGTGTGAGAGAGGAATATATGGAAGCTACTTTGAGAGAGCTAAGGGATAGTTTATCAACTCCTACAACCATTGAAGTAGAAGACTATGCTAGAGTTATAGAATGAATTCAACATGAAAATGATTTTTTACAAGCAATTGAGATATCTAACTTAAACAAAGTATTCAAAGAGAAATTTGTTGTCTCAATGTTCTCTTTGAATTGGTCCAACTAAACCTCAATGATTTTCATCAAGAGACAAACATTATATGCACAATAACAAATTCTCATTCTATCATCACCACACTTTGACCAAGATTCCTTGTTATCTATGGAACACTCATTACTCATAAATATGGCGATCTATTAGACTACCCAACATTACACTTATGATTTTCTAACAAATAACATTTGTTTGCCACTTCTCTACTCTACATAAATGACACATGTGCCTTCCATTGTGATTTGTGCACAATAGTGGTGAGTCAAATTTGGTGAGTACAAGTTCACTATTCCTATGCTCAATGCATTTGAGCCTACCTCTAGTTCCCTCAAATTTATTCTACAACCTTCTAGAGTCATCCACAACCTATTTCAATTGTCCTACAATCATTCTCTAGGTGTAGCATTTGCTTATGTTTTCCATTTTCTTTTCTTTTTGTTATATCACACTTCTACTTTCAATTTTTAGTTTCAAGGACTGGTCTCTTCACTTTAGTTAGTTACATTGTTAGGGTTTGTTTATTAGTGTTAGACTTTAAGTAAGAAAGTCTTATTTTGCACTAGTTTACATATATACTTAAGAGAAGAAAAATCAACCACTTTATTTCATTTTTTTCTTTTCTTTCAAGTACAGGCTATATGTCAACTCTTACATAGAAATATGCCATTTCTAAACACTAGATCATTGTTTTGGAGAGAAACAATCAAAATATGTCCAAAACAAATAGGAAAAAGTGTCAAGGATGTACTTTTCACCCATACAACTTGAAAATGCCTTAACAATATCATTCCATCATATGATTATTATTTTTTCTTTTGACTTTTAGTATAAAATATTAGTTTAAACAAATGTATACTTAACATTCCACTATAAAAATCAAAATTGCCCAACTTCATCTTAAACCTTGGTAACTTTCTTAAAATGAAGGAAGTATGAACCCTCTAAATTACTTTCAAAATTAAAACTAATTTATACCTATTCATTTAAAAACATAAACTTATCAGATTATTTTTAAAAATAAAAATAAAAATATTATGATATTTCCCTAAACCCAAAAAAAAATATAATAATACTAAAATTTGACACTTTTTATTCTCAACCAATTAATATATTATATTAAAAGATGAATAATGTGAAGTGCTATTTGTGGTAATTATAAATAGAATATATGGTAAAACATTGTTAATCATATGTATGTTTGTGCTCAAGGGAGGATGCATGAACGAGATGAATCATGGCAATATACTCATAAGTCAGTAACGTGCAACAGAAGGTTGAGGAAGAAAGGAATTGATTGATGGCAAAGAAACCTAAGACAAATAAAGAGGCCTCTTCTACGTGTGGTTGAGTAGGAATTAGTGGTGTTAGTGATACCCTTGCATAATATTAAAAAAGAACTCCACTTTCACCTTACCATCAACAAAAAGTAGATTGAAAAACATAGCTGAAGAAGGTGCAGGAGGATTCATCCTGCCATAGATTTTAAATATTCTTTTTAAAAACCCAATCAAAACATAAGGACAAACAAGAGGCACGAGATTTAATATAAAATCTTATGTGGTGGGATGCCCTCTAAGAATAAAATTTACTGTTACAGAAAGTAATGATAGGAACATGTGAGAAGCAAACAAGAGAAGAGCATGTCAGATACACATAAAAAAATCTAGAAATCTCTATATTAAGATTGATGGGTGTATGTTGTACACATTCTCTATATTAAGATTGATGGGTGTATGTTATACCCATTTCATTATTATTCCTTCCATGGTTGTATGTTGCACTCATTCCATCCTTATTCCTTCCTTGCCTCTGGTCAAAATCTAAAAAGAGTATAAAGAAAGCAAGCGGTGCACTCAAGCTTTTCCAGCTATGTAGTCCTCTCTTGTGTTGTTGGGGTCACAGTGAGGGCCTATGAAATCATGTATAATGATGTGTTTCCACCAAATTCCTTGATCTACTAAAAACCCACTTGAGATTTCTTCTTATTAGCCCTGCTGTAAAGAAATAACAACTACCCTTTGGCTCCATCATGGCCATTGCTGTATTCCAGATAAGGGTCTGATACATTTGGCTATCAAACATTGGAATATTTAAGTTTAGAATAGGAAGCTCTGGGATCATAGTTTCCTTAAGTAGCTTTTGAAACATCGCTATCTAGTTTGATTCTCAAGGCCTTGTATGATGAAGAATTCAAGCTGTGTTGCAGGGTGTTTGGATGGACAGGTACCCACAAGAGCTACTTTTGAGAGCATCCACAAATGGCCCCATTCAGAAGCTGAATTTGTGCGTGTCATGAGGAGTAAAGATGGTCTTAATCCAAAGAGACGAGCTGAATATGTTGATGGTTATTCTTGCAGACAGATGTATCTGAGGAGTTATACCTTCTCTAGAAAGGAGACTGTGCCTGAAAAAACTAAGAAGTGCATTGGAAAAGTGAAAGACAGAATGTCCAACATGGTCCACACCTCCAAGAAAGAGAAGAAGGCTTCACTTCTCTGGAAGATCAGAAATAAGATTGTGGAGAGATATTGTGCTGCCATGGCTGCTATCTTCCACCGGCTTTTGTCATGTACTACAAGTGTGGAAGTCAGTGATCAATCCCTGAATCATCACAACTGATGGCTTCCAGATTCTCTGGTTTTTCTTGTTTGTTGGTAGTATTAGAATGAATATTTACCTTGTTTCCTGAAATAAAGTTAGTTATGGTTTCATGTCCTACAAGGTAGGGCTCGGTTAATATGGTGCTGGTTTTGTTTTCTCTCTTTTAATTGACAAGGAATTATATTACCTTGAAGTCCCTTTTGATGTTTGTGTATTGATTGGGGTAAAGGTTAAACAGCAGGCACTGAACATTCCAAATCTTTTAGATTTGATAGCAGGAGTTTAATGAAACAACCAAGTTCTGATAGTTGGTTGAATCATGAAAAGTATTATTTACTAATCAACATCCTCCTTTTATTAGCTGTTACATGTTCTTTGCATTTAAATATGGTGTCTAAAACAGTCTGCTTTTTTTCTGCTTCTTCTGATCGTTTTGATTACTTATTCACATAACTCTGGTTATTCATTCTTGATGTGCATTCAGTTTAATTGTTTAAACATATTTATCTTCCCTAGAAATTTGCTCAGAGATTTGTAAATTTAAAAAACAAAATTTGGGACCAATTTGCATAAAAGTTTTATTGGAGAGTCCATTTGAGAGTTTTGAAATGTGGATAGCTTCGAAGAATGAAACAACTGAAACATACTTTTCATTTAATCTAAATTTATGTTAAAGGTATAAATATTTTAAAGTGAGTTTGAACTAACTTTAAAGTCAGCAGAAAATTGATGGATCTGTCCATAAGTTTTGCTTTCTTGCCCAACTACCTATTGTAATTAAAAATAATTTTAATTTCTTGACAGAACATAATTTGAAAAAGATCTCCCATGGCGATGGTGCAGGCAAGTCACTTAAACAACTTTTGACTGCAAGTCAATTCAAAGTAAGCAAATTCAAGAGCAATCGCTATTGACCACACAAGCAAGATTCAATTAATTGATTTTACAAGAATTCATATACAACACTATATGAAAAAGGCAGTCATACTTCTACTTGTAGTTATCCTAGTCAAATGATTTCTTTGAATATGGACACTAACAAATTGGCTTTATTTTTTTCAAACTACTTTTTCTCTTCCTCCATCATACCATCTTCTTCTTTCTATTCATCCATCACAATGCATTATAAGTAATCGTTTTCTATTATGAGTAGAGGATATATAATTTTACAATTAGTTTTAATTTATATAAACTATTTCAAATAATCTTGATATATGTTTTTTTTAAAGATTAGAGAATTTCATTTCTAATAAATTGGACTAATTCTTCTAAATAATTTAAATAATTTGGACTTATTCTTCATAATTTGAACTTAGAATATCACTTTATCTTACACATATACATATTATAGATTTTTTTTTAATAAAAGGAGGGTAAAAACTTTATTCCATCAAAAGAGCAATACAGAAAGAAAATCCAATCAAGACAACAAAGGCCCAAGGCCAACACAAGCCATCAAGTGACTCCAAGATACAATCTCATATAATCAGAAATAAGCTCCTCGAGCTCCTGAGAAAGATTCATAAGCATATCACCCCAATCATCCACCTTCTAGTCTCCACCACATTTAGATGCCCACCTAGCTAAGCCATCAACCACCTTATTCCACTCCCGAGGGACATGGAAAAAGGTGATAGAATCCAAAACCTGACCCAAGGAAATGATTTTCCTAGCAACCACAACCAACTGCCAATTCACATCCTCTAGTTAATTTTTGCTCGTAAGTCAATCATAACCTAGGAATCTGACTCACAAATAATCCTTCTCCACCCAACAGCACAAGCCCTTTTCACAGCCACAAGAATAGCTAGAGCTTCCATGAGATTATTTGACTGTTGTCCACAATACTCAGAAAAGAAGAACTCTAAAATCCCATCACTATTCTTACCAATACCCCCCACCTTTGCAGGACCAAGATTACCTCTGGAAGACCCATTAGTATTAATCTTCAAAACTCTAGGGGTAGGAGGCATCCAATGCCCTTCCAACATGGTCTTCCCTCTAGCTTTTTGCTTCAAACCAATACTCGGCCTACCCAAAAAATTACTAGAGATCCCCAAATTTTGAACAACCCTCCTATCATCTGATGCCATGGGAATCAAGAGATCACACTTAGCCACAATAGTCTCCTGAATAACTCCCAAAATTCTCATCCAAACCTATCTCACATGAAGCTTCTTATCCAAAAAATTATGCGGTTCCGTTCTAGCCAAATTTTCCAAATGATTAAGTTAGGACCAATTGTCCAAGCAATATGGAGAAAAGTAGACTTAGTATGCGGACTACCCAACCGCAACCAAAAGTCCTCCAATGAAGAAGCGTGCCAGTAAGGTAGACTCCAAGAAGCCCACCAAAAGTGCCAAATCTCCCTAACAAAAGAACACTGAAAGAAAAGATGAGACAATCTCCTTGCTGCTAGAACACAACACACACATGGAGGGGCCTTGAAACCCACATTTTCAAAGATTCTCCTAGGCGAGGAATCTACTCCTCATCACAAACCAAGAGAAGAAATTACTCTTGGGTGAAGACAATTTATTCCAATTTTTCTTCCACCAAGTGATCCTTGTACTCCTATAAATCTGCTTATCTAGCACCTAATACCCAAAAGCAACAGAGAACTTTCCTTTCTAATCATGACCCCAAGCAAGAACATCCTTCTCCTCTAGGGAATTACAAAACCTCTTATCAAGAATATTGGCAAGTTCTTGATGGTCCTTACTTGTTCCACTAGGAGGCCACTCCTATAAATTCTTCCATTGATAGACAGTATTTTGTTCAAGAATATGAGGGGATTTATAATCCTTCACAGACCTCCAACTAGCCTCCAAAAATATTCTACCAAAATATTGAAGATGAGGATGCGTAACCAAAATAGGAGGATGACCATCCCAAGAATTAGACCAAAAAAGAGCCTCTGACCCTCTATTATAAATCCAAAATAGACCTTACTTAATCAAATCAACTCTTCTTTTTAGCATACTCCAAACCATCGAGCCTTTAGCTTGGAGAAAAAAATGAGGACCTCACTATCCTCAACACAACCTAGGTATTTCAAAGTGAGGATCCTAGCCCAAGTATGCTACTACTAGGTACACCATATCTAGTAAAGCTTTTCCGTTGGCCAATGCTTGACCATTTAGATGATCCTGTCTCAACCCAAGACCCCCTTCTTGCTTCAGATGACACATATCCTCCCATTTTACTAGGATCCATTTCCTTGAGAGGAGATTACCAAACCAAAGAAATTTCCAACAGAGGTATTCAAAATCTTTGACAAAGCTAGTAGGAGCCGAAAGCACAAAACACTTGTACAACGGGAGATCCTGAACCAAAAACTTCAAAAGAGTAACTTTGCTAGCAGTAGAAATCCATCTACAAGTCCAGTGACTTAACTTCTTACGAAAATTTTAATCACATCCTATCAGTATAATCTCAAAGGAAAGCACCCAACAATTGGAATACCAAGATAAACAAAGGGGAGGGATCTAATCTAAAATATGAGAATCCTAGCAATTCTCCGATGAATTAAATTAGGAGCATTGAAGAAATAAATAGAAGACTTATTCTCATTACTGCTTTGACCCGAAGCCAACAAGTAACAATCCAAAGCTTTCCTCAAGTTAATTGCTTCCTCCAAAGCTTCCTCCACTTTGGCAACACCCATCAAAGCAGTATTGTCCACAAATTGTAAATGAGATTGAGTTGGGATCCCATTACCCCAATGCCATCCTTGAATCAAACCAAGCTCCACCCAAGATCTCAAGTATCTCCCAAGCTCCTTAGCCATCAAAATAAATAAATATGGGGATAGAGGATCACCTTGCCACAAAACCTTGGGAGCCCCAAAAAGTTCTGAAGGCTCCCCATTAATCAAAATTGAGAAAGACAAGTGACACAACTCATAACCCACTCAATCCATTCACTACTAAACTTGAAAGCCTTCATAATCTTAGAAACGAAATCCCATTTGACACGATCATAAGATTTTGCCATATCCAGCTTAATAAACATAGCCTTCTCCCTAGAAGTGGCCATAGAGTGCATAGTCTCAACTACAATAACACCCCATCAGGAATCTTCCTTCCAGCCAAAAAGCCACCCTGCTCCTCAAAAATCAACTTATCCAACCATGGCCTTAAGTGCTCCGTGATCAACCTAGTAATAATTTTACACACAAAATTACATAAGGTGATCGGTCTAAAAATATCCAAAGAATTTTCCCCTCACACTTAGGAATAAGAGCCAAAAAGGTAGCATTCATAGCCTTGAGCATTTTCTTGTTCCTTTGAGACTCCTGAACAACCTCCAAAAGGTCAAACTTGATATCCTCCCAAAAATATTGGAAGTATTCTATTGGAAACCCATCAATCCCTGGAGCTTTACCTTTGTTCATTTGGAACACAATATCCTCCAACTCAACTAGAGATATTGGTCTAATAAGAGCATCATTCATATCCTCAGTCACCAAAGTACGAATGCAAGCTAAGATGGATGCCTTTGTTGCACAAGCAAAGGGAGAGTCATCAGAAAACAAAGCAGAGAAATATCTAACAACCTCTTTTGAAATCTTAGCACTAGTACAAAGAAGGTTCCCGTCATGAGCCTGTACAGAAGAAATGACATTACCCTGCCTTCTATCTTTGAAAGAATTATGAAAGAAAGAAGTATTTCTGTCCTTTCCTGAAGCCACTTAATATGAGACTTCTGCTTCCAAAATATTTCCTTATGAAGCTCCCATTCCTCCACCTCTTTTACTGCTAGCGCTTCAGCCCTACTCATCTCCTCAGATAGTCCCTTGTCATAAATTAGTCGCCTCAAAGAGTCCAATTGATCCCGAGCTCTCCTTTTAGCCTGGAATACATTGCCAAAGTGATATCTATTATAGAATTTCAACATATATTTAATAAACTGGAGCCTTTTAGCAAAAAAGTACATAGCAGTGCCAAAGGCCAACTTTCTTGCACTCCACCATCCTCGAACATGATCATGAAGAGAAGCATCTTGAAGCCACATAATCTAGAACCTAAAAGATGACTTCTTCAAAGAGAAAATAGACAGAGAAGTCGAGAATTTAATTGGCCAATGGTCTGAACTCCACCAATCCAAAATTTTAGATTTTGTCACCCAACTATCACCCACCCAGAAGCTGGAAACCAAAAACTTATCCAATATTTTTGAGATAGTAGAATTCCTAGACCTCTTATTGTTCCAGGTGAATAAACCATTCCCAGGTTTGATGTCCACCAAATGCAAATCAACCATATTATCTCTAAGAAGCACAACAAAGGGATCCAGTCAACCAGTACCCCCACTTTTCCCTCCAAAGAATAAATAGTATTAAAAGCCTCCAAGGAATGAACATATCTAATATGAGCCCACAAATTAACCTTACTAAGAAAGACCATAGGAGAATAAATATTAGAGAAAATAATTATCTCATCAGACTCCAGACTAACAACAACAAAAGAAATAGAATGCTGACACACAATCCACCAAGAAGGAGCAACTCTACACGGATCCCACAAACAAGCAAGACCTCCATAGCTACCTTGTGCTCCCACACACTAGCACATACCATGGCCCCAAATCTTGTTAGCAAAGTTCATTATACTAGTAATAGACAACTTGGTCTCCTGAAGAAAAACCAATTCTGGAGAATGCACACAAATCAAATCCTAAATAGCCTTTGTCTATTGATACTATTGATACCCCTCACATTCCAAGATAGCACAATCATCTAAGAGATTGGGAGAAGTGGGTATCAATAGTCCTCACAGAACTCAAATCCACCAAAGTTTCTCCAATTAACATAAATTTGTCCTAATCCTTCTTCCTTCCTAATTTCAAAGGCTTCTCAGGAGGTCCTTTTTTAAGAGGTTTCTGCTACAAGCCTAAAGGTGTAGAAGAAGCCTTATTATTTCCATTCTCCTCAACACCTTTCTCTAGAACAGGACTCGAATAGGGAAAACCAAGCCCCATAGGGGTATCCTAAGTTGAAGAAGCCTCCATCAATAGAGAGTCTGAGGGAGGAATACTCAAATCCATCTGAGATGTAGGGATCATAAACAAATTTTGATTGCAAATAGGTTCATGATGATCTCCCAAGAGATGATTAGCAGAGGAGCCATCCACAACTTGCATGTCAATGGGAATGCCTTCCTCCTAAACCAAGTCCTCTAAAGCATCAAACCTATTAAATGTTTCATCTTCCTATCTATCTTTTAAAGTCCTCTTTTGCCCCCTATTCCTGTTGTGGGTTTTAGCTTGAATGAATCCATCCTTATCCATTCCCATCCCTTACATGGGGGCCTTCCCTTTATCCATATTTTGAGACATCTGTGAAGGAGAAAAAACCATGCCAAAATTATTAACCACTTCAGAGTACTTCCGCTAAAGGTGAACGTACTCATAACATATATGATAGCGAAAGGGAAAAGTATCATAATCCAACTGTTGAGTCCAAGAGGTTGATCCAACACTCATGTCAATCAAGTCCAGTAACGACTTATTCAAATCAATTTCAACAAAAAACACGAGAATAAGAAAAATTATTCTTAGACAAGTTTTATTGTGAAGGGCCAATGGGATTACCAAGCATAAGAGCAATCATTTGTAATATATCATTTCTCCAACATTCCAAAAGTAGACGAGGGAGATGAACCCAAACCAAAACCCTTGAGGGGAGCTCCTTAGTAGAATTAAAACCCCCATGCCAAGGTTTAATAAAAATACCCACCTAATTGTAGAAATAAGGTCCACCTTCAAAGGCTTAATTCTGATTAGCAATGCAAGAAAAATCCACCACGAAAAAATTATTAGTAGCCAACAAAATCTCAAAGTCACCCTCCAGGTTCCAATTCTTTCATACCCATGAATCCAAAAAGGGAAGCGACACGCGCAACCCCATAAATTTTCAAATTAAAACATGGTTGCTATAATATTCAACATCCTCCACCACAGACACTGGCTAAATGGCCAGTATTGGACGATCGGACGGTCTTTCCAAGTAACCATTAATCTTGCGCAAGTGAAGCACTTTGTTATGAGACGGTCCATCGCCTGAGATATCCATGATAAAGTTGAAACCCCACCCCCTGGCACAACCATGAAGCTCACCTTGTGCAAACAAAGAGGGATCCAAACAACACAAGGGATAAGCCCCTACGAAGTGGGCCTGAAGAGAATGACCACCCAACAAACAACTTGCAACAACAAGAAAAAAGGAAGATGCAAAAGAGAAGACACAACAAAAACAAGATCACCGTTGCAAGAAATAAATCACAAGAGAATAAAAGCTAATGCGGAAAATTAGATTCTAATCACCAAAGAAAAAGGCACCAACACCAAGCTCAACGCATCCAATCAGGCATTGACAATAGGAACAAGAAATGTAGCAAGAAATTTTGAATAAAGAGGCACTCCACTCCCTTGAACGCATAGAAAAAACCCCATCCCCATACAACGAAAGCACCAACAACACAATCCAAAGGAGAATAGGCACATGTAAAAACCAGAAGCGACATGCAACTCAGGCTTCAAAGGTCGTGGGAAGCCATGCCAGAGTAGCAAAGCAAATGCACCATCTTTTCCATCATTCAATTTATTCAAGCCCCTATGTTAGTTCCATATACATATTTTAGATTAATCTTATACATATTTTAAATTATTTAGATTAATTATTCGCAAATTAGACAATTTCCTAATAAATTACTAGTTTGTATTAATATCCTAAATTATTTGAATTTATTATCTATAATTTAAATTTGAGTAATACTTCAAGATGTGTAATATCTTAGATTAATATTGATACTTGTAATGAATCTCCCGTATTTTTTTATAAAGTAGTGTGTTTATCATATAAAATTACTATAAATAATAACTTAATATTTTTTCAATGTATTGAATTATTAATGAAGATTATTATGTCAAGACACAAAAATATAAGTTAGAATTATTGTAAGATTTAAATTTGTTAACTTTTTTTTGGAAAAAAAATATGCTTGTTTTTATAATACAATATTAATTCATTCACACATACTTTACAACCATCTTATCTACAAAATTTGCATAATATTTTAAACCCAACTAAAGGATTAGAAACCTTTGTGTGGGGTCAAGGTCCCTGTAAACCCTTTGTGCAACATATGGTTTCTAGTTTTATTCTTAGTGTTGCTACTAATAGGATGTTGATGGTATTTGGATTATCTTTAGTGCAACATGTTTCGCTTGGATAGGGTTTCTAGTCCCTTCAATACTAGTTTGTAAAGGGTTTCGGGTCCCATCAAAACCTATTTTTCCTCATAAAAAACTAAAGGATTAGAAACAATATAGATTTCAAAAGTAAAATTAATGAATATAAAAAATGCAATGAAAGTGGCTACAAGGGAAGGTACTATATTTTTTGGATAATTTTCAAAGGTTATATTGTTTGTTAATTCAAGTAGTCATTTACAATCCCTCTAATAAGTTAGTCAATTTAAGTTTTTCCCTTTCCAAAATTAGTTTGAGTCAAATATACATATAATATTATTTCTAAGAACACAGTACAAACTTGTGGCTTGTGGGTTTGACCTTCATCTTTTGTCCAAACAACTAGAGTATATCTCACCATCTCCAACATTTCTCTTTCCTTGATAAATTGGGACATGCCATAAGGTAAAAAACCATGTGCTCTAATTTTCCATCTATTTATGCTAGCTTATAGTAACATCTATTTACTCTTGCATAATCATGTAGAGAGAAAAATAAAATCTCCCTTTTTGAAGTCTTGATGCAGATCAAATGCTCTTTTAGGTCTTTTGTTTTTGGGATTGACATAGGTATCAATTAGTGACACACTACAATTGATAAATTTCTATCTTGCACATGAAATAAAGAAAGAAACATGAAAATATTTCATACACCAATCTAATGAGGAGAGTATTGTGCAAATTATATAAATATTTACTACAAGAAGTAGAAACACATTTGAATATGAAAAATAAATACAATAACACAAGGTGTACATGTGGAAAACTCTTTTGGAAGAAAAATGACACTGCAAAAATCCAATGTATTATTTAGTAAATCAAATTATTTACAATACACTTGTAGATAAATCCTTTTATAATAGTATCACAAAGATGTACATTTAGAGTAATCTTAGTAGAATAACAATACCTACAAATTAACTATACAAACTACATCTCCAAGCACCAAATAAATAGGAAAGAGTTCAAACTAGAAACCATGAAGGGTCTAAGAAAACCATTAGCAATATCATAGGAGGTATGCCTCCCAAAAAAAGACACCAAATTCTACTGCCCTACTTGACAAAAGACCTCCTAGCTATTTTTATCATATTCCTATCATGTCTTACATTGTCATAAACTACCATATTTGACCACCCAAAATTGGGCACCTAATGTGTCCTCATTCAACCTACTCAAAGATGCTCCATGAAAAATGTACCAACCTATCATAATTTTGGTCAAGATTCCAATGTAACTTCCCTCTTACATGCTCTTACACATCATATAATCTACCATATGTAACTCCATTCATGATGAACATACACACACCACAAGATATCAAAACATGACCAAACTATGCCACCTCAAAATGGGATGCCTACCTTGTCATGCGGGAGAAAAAACTCACTAAAAATTAAATTCAATCATCCTCTAAATAGGACACCAACTCTCCCACAAGTAGAAAAAATCACTAGGATACAAAAAACAAGTGTGTATAAAATGCATTAAAAAATATTCGAATTACAAGGTTGAGATACCTTTTCCCAACATTCTCCCACTTGTCAAACAACTTGAAAAGGGGAAATTAAGACTTACCAACACTAAACTCTAAGTGCTAGGGGCTAAGAGCTCCATAAAATAATAACACCATCTAAACTTGTCAGTGCTCATAGAATTTGTCAAATAATATACAACATTCGTCAAAGTTTTAACCTTCTTCATCATCACCCTTCCATTCTCTACCATGTCAAAAAAAAATTGGTACTAGACATCAATCTACAAGTTGTCCTAGCATGGAAATTTAATTTCTTTGCTAGACATATGACACTTTTATTATCACATAGAACTGTAATAGTCCCTACATCTATGTTAGGATTTGGTGTTGTACACCATTGTATAAATTGATTTATTATAATATTATATATTGTAATTAAATAATTATTTATTTGTGGTGCACCTAGGAGGTGTGTCTAGCCACATTAGATAATTATTTGGGACCACTTGTAAAGTTGTATTGTAACATTGGTTGATTATTTAATGTGTGGGAGACATAGGATAATAATTTGTTTGGGAAAAGCAATTAATAAAGTGAAAACTTAGTACCCAATATTAAATGAGGGGTCAATGGTTTTGTGCTCACATGGTTTTATCTTACCACTTGGTTGTATTTGTGTGAGCTTGTATCTATAATATAAAACACATGTTTAGTGGTTAAGGTTGGCTAGGTGAGTGGGTTGTCATTATTCAGTCTTCTAAGGAGCACGCATATGTGAAGCATGGCATGGGATGTGTAGATTCATACTTAGAAACATGAAGGATGCATTGGAGAGGCTTGATGCTTCAAAATTATTCATTGTACAACTTTGTAAGTGCATGTATTATTTTATTGTTGAATAATTGATGGAGTATGGATGTATTTGGAGGTTGGATTTTTCCTCTTGAGGGTTTTTCAAGGGTATATTTTGTGTTATCTTGTATCTTGTCTATTTGATCTATGCATTATGGTTATTCTAAGAGCTTGCATGTATGCATTTCTCTCATGGAGTTATGTAGGAAATGGATTAAATGAGTTGGGCATTGATGCATTATTTCCTAACAAGTGGAATAAGAGCTTTAATGATTATGGGAGGTGTGAGCTCCCAATCTTTTGTGATAACCCTTGTTTGAGTAGATTTGCTGCAAAGTTGAATCCATGGCCATGTAGGATAGATCTAATGCATTACAAGATATGGAACACATGTGTAGGTGTTTGTTTTGCAGATTTGGGCTTCTGGGGTTTGAAGATTTGTTGGGTTTATTGCAGATTTGAGGCATTAAAAATTTGGGTCAAAAGGGTTTCTTGGATTGTGCTTTCATACGAGGGTTTTGTAGAGAAAATTTTATAGATGACCTCTTGAGACAAAAAGGACCTGACCATTGGATCCAGGATGGCTAAGAAACGGAAAATGATATAAAATTTTCCCTATTTTGACCACTTGAAAAAAATGCAATTGTTTTAGCCCCCTTTCCCATTGTACGATCGTCCAACCTAAAGTTTTGTAGAGAAGCATAATTTAAAAAAAAAAAAATTGCTCTTTGCAAAATAAAAATTAAAATCAAATTTTAAACCTACAAAATTAATTGAAAAATTATTGAAAATTAAAAAAAATTGAAAAATTGAAAAGACATGTGGGGGTTTGTAGACCCCCACGAACTTGCCAGTCAGTTGTACACTAATGTGACAAGATAGTTGACATATGTTGCTAGCTTTGTTCATCAACATCAACCTTCATGCCAATAGTTCGAGTCGACGAGCTTTAAGCCCCCGACTCTTGGGCCGAGGTCCCATGGGGGATCAACCCCCTACCCTGTGGGCCCAAAAAAATTAAATTGCTAGTCATTAAAATAAATTTTAATATGATTTGAAATCCACCACCAATCTTGCTACCTAGGTGTTGTCGGTGGGCTGCTGGTGCAAGTAGGGGGCCACTGGCCAACCAACCACTAGCCAAATTGAAGGACTTTTTTTTCAAATGTGGATGTAACTTTCACCTTGGATGTTAGATTTTTGACTTCCGATTGTCAACAAAAAGGTCTCTCTAATCACTACACACTGGTATAGGTTTGGTTCCATGATTTTTCTGTTTTCATTATTTTTGGGGCCTCAAGTTAGATGTTCTCATTTTAATAGTTTTAAGCATAACTCTTGCATATGTAATTAGATTTTTGATTTCAAATAGGTGTAACACCCCCGCCATGTGACCCTAGAGGACAACAAATTAACACCAAAAACGAAACAATTTTTTTTTAATTGCATTTAACACACTGTTGTAATTGAAACACTTGACATTGATCTAATCTAATCTAAGTCCTCTAAGATCCGTGATCATGCTACATGATTCCCATCATCTAATGTACACAAAACTATAAATTATAGCATTAAATAAAAACTAACTTCAACTAGGAATCACATCTAATCATTTCATATAATTGAGAAATCCATGAGATACAACCATAACATGAGTATGTAGAGATTATTTGATTCAATTCATACAATTTACATGTGCAATAACATCTGATACAAAATCCATCTCATAATAGAGCTAACCTCAATTTACATCATTACATTTACATTCTAAACAATAATATCTCCTCGTATGCATGTGAGGAGTAGACATCGAGTAAGATACATGATACATCAATTATGATACAATGCAAGAACAAGAGTAACAAATCACAAGAGCTAGTACAATGTAGAAGTCATCAGATCAAGAGAAGTCACCACAACACGAACAAGGAGAGGGAACCCAATGGAGAACAATGCACTTTCCACCCAACCATGTGGAACCCAAAGGTCCACCCCTTGTGCTAGGAGATAGCAAAGGGTCCCACCAACACAATCAGGAAAAGGACAATAGACATCACAAGGCTAACGTGACAACCATGAACAAGTACTGACAACATTACACAATAGTAACATCACTTCTAGAGGCACACCACATCAAGAAGAGAGACATTAATCAAGAGGATACTAAGTTTCCATAGAAGGGAGTGTCATTTCATAAGGGTATGTGCGGGATCATCATGGAAAAAACAGGCCCTTAAGTGGCAAAAAAATCAAAAAAATCAGAGTTAGGCAACTTAACATACAAATTTGAATAAGTTATCTATATTATTTCAAAAATACGTAAGAATAGAATTTGTAGAAAATTGAATGTAGTTTCTAAACTACTAGGTTTATTTAAAAAGAAAAATCTATTTGGTGAAAATTTGAAACTTCAATGAGTAGTACTTAAATTTCAAGGAAGAAATAAGAAGTAGGTGTCTTTCTAACCACCCTAACCACAATAAAATGATAATATTTTTTTATAAGATTTTAGAAATAGTAGGGGACTCATATCCTGATGTGATGCATATTTTTTGGTAATTTTTTTCAAGTAAATAATTAATTATGATTTTTTATTAAAAATTTTAAAAAATATAAAAATTTGTATGTCTGACCACCTTAACTTGGTTAAAACTTCATGAAATTCAATTTTTTTTTTTAATCCTATAGTATGCAAAGCATACAATGTGACACATGTTTTTGATTCAAAAATTGTGATACTTTTTGAAAGCTATAGATGTTTTCCAATTATCCTATCAATTAGGAATTTAGTTGTATTTCAAATAGAAAATGAATAATAATTATTTATTAAATTCAAAGTAAAATATAATTTATATTGGTGGAAAGTTAAGAATCTCCTTTAAAAACCCTTTTCATTTCATCAATTTTGGGTAAAAAAAAGTCATTAGCCACATACCCTACACATACCCATCTTATCGCCACTTTTTGGACCATCATGATCTTGTACATACCCATAATTTTCTATTGGTTACCCTAGTGTAACCGTCCTAGGATATTGGACCCCCATCTTGGGTTACCTAGCTGCCTCTACTAGCCGCTAGACCCCCATACAAACTATGCAGGATCAACATACCTTCCAGTCGGACTAGGCAGTTGATCTTTCCATTATAGGCCTTCTTGACTCATCTCAAGCATATAAGAGCTCTTGAGCCATGAGAAAGGCATTAACTTATCTTGATTAGTGTTATTACTACCCAACCCCCTAGTTAATTTTAGGTTATCACTTGTTTACAAAACTCCCACATGGGTTACCCAGGCACCACTTTGGGTGCCGACCCCCATTGGAAGCCACTCCCCTACTAACAACAAGGAAAACCAATAAAATCAAATAGCAAGGCTAGATGCACAATCCCATCTCATTTACAAGCACAACGAGGAGAGGCATAAACCATCCCGCTCAGAAGTCCAAATCAAGATGGTGAACACAACGTGCAAGGCTTATAACCCTCGTAATCATACAATACAAAAACAACCATATCAAATGGAACATCAAGAGCCCTAACAAGAAGAAATATCCCAACAGGCCTCTGGAAGCCTCCCATCATATAACTCATGAGATGACTTAAACATTAGAGTAAAATCCACAATCTATACCAACTCAATAGACATTGACATCAACAGTGACTTACCCAATTGTATAGTAGCTTACATATATCCCAAACAATATTTGTGCAACCACCCAACTCAAAAGAAACATGGGACACATGAATAACTTACCAAGCAACCATCAAATTTCCATTATTTCAACAAGATAATCTTCTACCATTTGACTAAACTTCCATTTAATTTAAATATCAATTCATCCATTCTTATTTAATGTATATATATTAATCTTCCCTTTTGTAATGTCTTACTTCAATATAACACATACTCATATGATTCCTTATATATATATTTATACATATACACATTTACTTATACATGTACAGTTTATTTGTCGATCTATTGTTAAATTAGACTACATTAAAATAAACTCATTATAAGGAAAGCCAAGGTGCGAAAACAACTCTCCTAATGTCAAAACCTCAAGGAAGAATGCACAGACTCTTTTAAATTTTACAATTACAGTCCAATTAAGATGCACTTGAAAGAGATTACAGAAACAGAGAAATAACATACACACATGAACACCAGATTTACGTGGGAAAACCCTTACGAGAGAAAAACCCACCACACCAAGAGAAGTCACTTTGTATTACATAAATAAAGAGATTACAAACATAGATCTGACTTATCTTTCTGATGTCAGTTTACAGTAGCATTCACCATGAACAACCTTGTTACAAAATATTCATGTTATAGTCTTCTTAGAATAGAATTCACAAAGATACACATTGAAGTATTCATCCAACAATCTATCGAACCATCCATCCAACAAAACTAGACAACATCTGCAACAACAGAGTAAAATCCATGACACTTCCAGTCTATCGAACTTCCTCTCAGTAACGACTGCAACAGTCCAATTGCTAGTGGCTCCCATTCGACTTCTCTGATTGGTTGAATACAAGCCACGTAGGATAGTCTTCACTCGGTCAAAGTGATCAACCTATGTTGGCATGTTGGTGAGACACTAATCGTGTCTCCCCAATGCCACGAGACTTAACCATTGATGTCACCAAGAGTCATCCTTATTAGTAAGATGTTACATCGAGTCTAGAAAGCTATCGCTCAGACTTCACCGTGTCACCAAGACCTCATACCAAAGTTAATCACTTGTATCGCTATTGCCAAGACTTATCACTATCGGTGAAACATCATACCGAAGCTTCAAAGTCACCTAGATGTGAGTATTCCATTTGGTGAGACAATCGTCTTTTGCCAAGATATCACACTGATGTTCACAAAGTATTCCAAAGTGTTCAATAGTCGACAAAACTATCATCCTTCGCTGATAGATCATACCGAGTCATTAAGTGTTATACCAAAATGTTCAATAGTTGGTAGGACATACCACTATCGCTGAGATGTTACTCCAAATGCTCACAAGTCATACCGAGCACCAAACAACAGTTGGCAAGACTTCTCTCCATCGCTAAGACTTCACATCGAGACCTTTGTGCTAATCCGAGTGTATACCATTGGTGAGACACACCAAGTGTCGACAAGAGATCTCCACAGGCGGTGAGAAGTTATTCCGAATGAAATGTCACTGCGATAGGCTCCTTCGGTAAGACTGAAACAAGATCACAATGACCTGAATCATTTCAACAAGGTCTCAACTGCTAGTCAGCCAAACACAAAAGATGTCACACCGACTTGGCTCTCTTAGAGGTTTCAGCCTGTGGGATTGAGGCACACATTTCTAACAATCTCCCACTTGATGAAGATCACACAAGCACCTCCAAAGCACAACAAAACTACTGACTTTCATGGGCACTGAGGCCCATTGAATTGGCACACCACTTGAACTTGTCTGTGCTGACTAGCTTCGTCAATGCATCTGCAACATTCTCCAGAGTATCAATTTTTTTCAAAGTGACCTTTCCATCCTCCACCATATCCTGTACAAAATGGTACTGTACATCTATATGTTTCGTCCTAGTATGGAAAGTAGGATTCTTTGCCATACAAATTGCACTCTGACTGTCATAGAAAATAGTTATTTTCCCTGCATCAAAACCAATGTTAGAACACAAATGTTTTAACCAAACTGCTTCTTTACAAGCATGTGTAGCTACCATGTATTTAGCCTCTGTAGTGGACAAAGTGACTACAACCTACCGCTTACTCATCCAACTCATTGCACCACCATTCATCATGAAAATGTATCCACTGGTGGATCATCTATTGTCAATGTCCCCTGCCCAATCAGAATCCACATAACCTTGAATGCTAAGAGTCCTCTGTGATTCAACCAAGTTCCCATGGTAACACAAAGCATATTCTGAAGTCCCCTTCAAATATCTAAACACTCTCTTCACAACATCCCAATGTGTTCTTCCAGGATTAGCCATAAATTGACTAAGAACTCCCACTGCTTGGGTAATGTCAGGCCTTGTACAGACCATTGCAAACATGAGATTGCCAACCGCACTAGCATAGGGTACATTGGTCATGTCCTCCATCTCAATAAGAGACTTTGGAAAATCTTCAACATATAGCTTCGTTCCCTGCAAGACTAGAACAACTAGCTGCTTGCAGTCATTCATACAAAATCTCTCTAGAACAGTCTTGATATACTTACTCTGATTGAGCCGAAGTTTTCTATTCTTCTTGTCCCTGGTTATCTCCATCCCCAGAATATACCTTGTTGCACCAAGATCTTTCATTTCAAACTTGGCAGGCAACTAAGACTTAAGATCAGAAATCATTAGCTTACTATTGCCTATGAACAACATATCATCAACATAGAGAGCAATAATAAGCACTTGATCACTTTCAACTTTATAATACACACAATGATTATATTTTCATCTTACAAACCCCAAAGACAATACAAAAGTATCAAACTTCTGGTACCACATCTTAGGTGACTGCTTTAACCCATACAAAGACTTCTTTAACTTGCAAACCAGTTTTTCTTTACCTTTCTTCACAAAGTGCTCAGGCTGGGACATATAGATTTCTTCTTCAAGATCACCATGAATAAATGTTGTCTTCACATCTATCTGTTCAACCTCTAAGTCATACGCTGCTGCAAGTGACAAAAGGAATCTAATGGATGTCAACTTAGCTATAGGAGAAAAAATCTCCCCATAATCAATTCCCTCTACCTGGGAATAACCCTTCGCAACCAACCTCGCCTTGTACTTTTCCACACTGCCATCCAGACCTATTTTCTTCTTAAATACCCATTTGCAGCCCACAACTTTTCTACCTTCAGGCAAGGGCACAAAACTCCAAGTATCATTCTTTTCTAATGATGCCATTTCTTCATTCATGGCTTCCAACCAAGATTCTGAATCAAACATTTTAAATGCCTCTTTTACAATCCTAAGCTCATCTATGCTAGAAATCAAAGCATAGGAACAAGTAGAATCTATCAAAGAGAACCCATACCTATCAGGTTGTTTTCTTTCACGGGTTGACCTCCTCACTTGCTGAGGCTGAGGTTGTTCTTCTTCTTCTGAACTTTCAGAACTGCTTGAGCTCTCCTCAGTTTTAGGTTCATTTTGTATTTTCAATTCCTCTTTCTCTGGTGTAGGAGGAATTACAACTACATCCTTATTGTTTTCTGACTTTGTCTCTGAATGCAAATCCAAGGTAGAAGGTTTTAGGTCACGAAATATTACACTTCTACTGTATACAACCTTCTCTGTATCAGGATTCCAAAACTTATATCCTTTTATGCCAACACTATAGCCAATAAAAATACATTTGACAGCCTTGTTCTCCAACTTAGATATTTTCTCATTCGACACATATGCATATGCCTCACAGCCAAAAACACGAATGTGTCTCAGAGAGGGCTTCTTACCAGTACACGCTTCTAAAGGTGTTTTCTCAACAAGAGCAAAATTTGGAGAACGATTTATCAGGTAACATGTAGTAGCAACAACCTCAGCCCATAACTTCTCCTCCAAGCCAACACTACTCAACATACTTCATGCTCTCTCCATCACTGTCCTATTGAGCCTTTCTACAACTCCATTTTGCTGTGGAGTATAAGGTGTAGTCTTATGTCTTTTAATCCCATGGTCTTTGTAGTACCTCTCGAATTCATCAAAACAAAATTCACCGCCATTATAAGTCCTTAAGCATTTAACTTTTCTTCCAGTCTGATTTTCTACAAGGTTCTTAAATTCCTTAAACCGACTGAACACTTCCGATTTACTTTTCAGAAAATAAACAAATGCTCTTCTTGAATAATCATCAATAAATGATACATAGCACCTTGACTTAGACAAAGAAGGAACATTCACTGGACCAAATACATCAGAATGAATATAATCTAGCAAACCAAAAGATTTATGAGAACTGGAATAAAAAGAAACACAGTGCTGCTTTCCATATATACAATGTTCACAGAATTCAAATTCAAGGTTACAATCTTCAAGCCCCTCAACTAGGTTTTTATTCTTCAAGGTTTTTAAACCTTTCTCTCCAATGTGGCCTAGCCTATGATGCTAGAGCATAGTCTTTTCTGCTGGAAGTTTAACATCCATAGAGTTTACACAATTAGGAACATTTCCCTCTTTTCCTCCATGAGTATCTTTCTGTGACTTTATAGAGACATTGTTACATTGAACAACATGTGCATCCAGATTGTACAAGGTACTAATACGAGCACCCCTTGCTAGCACCATTGAGCCTCTAGTCATCTTGCAGCCATTTCTAGAGAAGGTGACTTGCACTCCAATATCATTCAGCTTATTGACAGACAATAGATTTCAAGCTAGACCTAGTATATGCATAACATCCTTGATTCCTTTCACTCTTCCATCAGGGAATTGGATTTTGATTCTTCAACAGCCAATAATCTCCAAAGTTGAATCACTTGCCAAGTACACCTTTCCACCATCATATTCTTCATACTTCGTAAACCAGTCTCTATGAGATGTCATGTGGAAAGATTCTCCAGAATCAATCAGCTAGACATCATCTGATGCCTGAGTAGCCAAGGCTACAATGAAGGTGTTTGCATCACTCTGAGAAGAATCATTATCGGAAGAATTCTTCTTCTTCTTCTTTTTCTCCTCTTTACAATCCTTTCGGACATGACCAGGTTGCCCACAGTTCCAACACTTCACCTTGGACTTCTTTCCAGGAGAATTTGATCTCCCCTCTGATTTCAATTTAGATTTCTTGTCCTCCTTCTTGCCTTTCTCTTTCGATCTTCCTCTAATAGCAAGAGCCTCCTTCGCCATCTCAGAAGATTTCCTTCTCATCTCTTCTAATAATAGAGAAGCAACAACATCTTCCATCTTGAAATTTGATGTTGTACTCCCAATAGCCATCACTAGTTGATCCCAAGAGTCTGGCAAAGAACACAATAAAAGAATACATCAATCCTCTTCATCAGTCTTCACACCAACAAATGTTAACTGTGCAATCAACATGTTGAATGTGTTCAAATGATTAGCTACAAACCCTCCTTCCTGCATTCTCAAAGTGTACAACTTCTTCTTCAGGAACAATTTATTCACCAAGGACTTCCCCTGATAAATAGATGCCAGTCTCTTCCACAAGGAAGATGCAGTCTTCTCTTCATGCACATTCAGAAGTACGAAGTCTTCCAAACAGAGCCTTATCAGCCCCTTAGACTTTCTATCTGCTAGGTCCCAATCTTCTTGCTTCATGCATGTAGGTTTCGTTCTAGACACAGCAAGCCACAGATCACGATCCACTAAGATATCATCCATTTTGAGTTTCCACAACTCAAAATTTCTGCCATTGAACTTCTCTATTTCAATCTTTCCTAACGTGCTCGCCATTTCAATTTGCAATTCAAATTAAAAAAACTTCTACAGGACTCCCACTGAACAGAATTGACTCAAAAACCCAATGTACCCACAAGGATAACACAACTAGCCAGGATCTGATACCACTTGTAAGGAAAGCCAAGGTGTGGAAACAACTCTTCTAACATCAAAACCTTAGGGAAGAATGCAGATACTCTTTTAAATTTTACAATTACAGTCCAATTAAGATGCACTTGAAAGAGATTACAGAAACAGAGAAATAACATACACACATGAACACCAGATTTACGTGGGAAAACCCTTACGAGAGAAAAACCCACCACACCAAGAGAAGTCACTTTGTATTACAGTAATAAAGAGATTACAAACAGAGATCTGACTTATCTTTCTGATGTCAGTTTACAACAACATTCACCATGAACAACCTTGTTACAAAATATTCATGTTACAGTCTTCTCAGAATAGAATTCACACTGATACACATTGAACTATTCATCCAACAATCTATCAAACCATCCATCCAACAAAACCAAACAACATCTACAACAACAGAGTAAAATCGAACTTCCTCTTAGTAACGACCGCAACAGTCCAACTGCTAGCAATTCCCATTTGGCTTCTCTGATTTGTTGAATACAAGCCACATAGGATAGTCTTCACTCGGTCAAAGTGATCAACCTGTGTTGGCATGTCGGTGAGACACTAACCATGTCTTCCCGATTCCACAAGACTTAACCATCGATGTCGCCAAGAGTCATCCTTATCAGCAAGATGTTACATCGAGTCCAAAAAGCTATCGCTTAGACTTCGTCGTGTCGCCAAGACCTCATACCGAAGTTCATCACTTGTATCGCTATGGCCAATCCTTATCACTATTGGTGAAACATCATACCGAAGCTTCAAAGTCACCCAGACGTGAGTATTCAATTTGGTGAGACAATCGTCTTTCGCCAAGACATCACACTAATGTTCACAAAGTATTCCAAAGTGTTCAACAGTCGGAAAAACTATCATCCTTCGCTGATAGATCATACTGAGTCATTAAGTGTTATACCAAAATGTTCAACAGTCAGCAGGACATACCACTATCACTGAGATGTTAATCCGAATGCTCACAAGTCATAATGAGCACCAAAAAATAGTCGACAAGACTTCTCTCCATCGCTAAGACTTCACACCGAGACCTTTGTGCTACTCTGAGTGTATACCATCGGTGAGACACACCAACCATTGACAAGAGATCTCCACGGGCGGTGAGAAGTTATCTCGAATGAAATGTCACAATGATAGGCTCCTTCGGTAAGACTGGAACAAGATCACAACAACCTGAATCATTTCAACAAGGTCTCAACTGCTAGTCGTCCAGACACAAAAGATGTCACACCGAATTGGCTCTCTTAGAGGTTTCAGCCTGTGGGATTGAGGCACACATTTCTAACACTCATAAGGTAATACATATCTATATCAACATAAACATTTATTTAGAACTAAATATTATATAGAGCAGTTGAATCTCTAAAATCTATACAACTTTAAATATATTACAATGTTGTTTGAATAATACTAAACCAAATCAGACCATAGCTAACGAAATAACATTAGATAAGTATATCAAATGATACAAAGATCCACACATATATTCTAACTATAGTTTGTGGCAATGACTCCATTAACTCAGAGCCCCAATACATATGAAATCTCGATAGCAAATGAGGCGCTGGTGTATGCATAGAATTTAAAACTAAGGAAAAAATTTACAACTATGAAACTCCTTGTTCACAAGGGTTTCCATCGCTAAAATACGACATGCAATTAAGATATAACTCCAAATGTAAGAAGCTTGAGTGGCACACAGACTGGGGATTAAGTTACCAATAAACAACTCGATAGAAATTGGTGGCCAATACCAGAGAAATAAAGCACTTACACGCACTTTGCATGGTTCCCATTTAAAATATGAAGTATTTTAAGAGATGAATAGTAATTAAATAAGGTAACAGCTAAATATGAGTCATAACTGGTGAAAGTAACACTCTCTAGGCACCGATATAGAGGGTCCCTCAATGAAATACTCACAACCCATCAATTCAAAGAGATTAATTACCTAAGGAAAGGTCACAACTTAACCAAGAATGAAGGAATGAAACAGAGCATACAAGTAATATATGTCAAATTTAAAACCACCATTCCTAACTAATCTTGGCTTACATAAGACCCAAATAGATAGATGGGAGGATTGATAACAGGCGGTATTCAAGGGGCACACCATGCTAAGGGTCCACATTCAAGGAATCTTGAATCATTTATAGTATCATATAGAAAGCAAGAGAGAACTATCAGACCTCTTATGATAAGAGAGATTCCATTGGAATAAGTGTAATCGGCTGTACAGGAACAAATAAAAATTGTTTAGCCTTCAAGCCACTAGATTCTAACCCATGTAAAGCACAAGATAGACAATGAGTATACCAAGAGAAAAGACAAGTAGCTGGAACTTACATGCCTCTATACGAAAGTCTATAGATAACAAGGAATGCACCATACATTTTAATTTCCATGCACAAGTTAAATCGAAACCCCCATGACTTCTACAGAAGAATATAATCCAATGATAGACAATGGTTTCTAAAGAAATACATAGAAAAACAACCCATCATATGTAACAAGGGAATACAAGAAGCAATTCAATGAATCAACAAGGGTAAACAAAGAGTGGGCCGCATTATCTACAAGGAGAAATATAAGTTCTTGAACCACCAAATGCAATAGGGGAACATAAGAGACACGAAAATATTGAAGTCGTGGCTGCAACAAAACCTTTAGAGGTCATTGACCAACAGAGGGTATCAAAGCATGCATAATCCAACTAAATTGGCTATCCCAAGTATAACTTGCTGCTAAAAGGATTGCAACGATGGTGGCGGTGTTAATGGTTTATCTAATATAAACTAAGGGTTGATAGTGGCGCCGATAACTAAGTAGAAAGATTGGCTTGAATCAAGACTTAAACAAAATATAGCAATTCGCTAGAACAAGGAAAAAAGCTAGTCTAATGCTGGATGAATCTTACTTTCAAAGCTAACATAAAGTCTCTAATTACTATCTCAAGTTTGAAGACACATTCAGTTATACCATATCAATGCACAAGAACCCAAGGAAAACAACGGTTATCACTATGATAGGCATTTACTGTTTAGTTACAGATGAATTTTAGATACCCTTAATAAGCACCAGAACTATAGAAGAATAAAGCTTTGTTCAAATGAGATAATCGACTCAAGAGAGGATCTTTTGATGTTGGGTATAAAACAAGGGTGGCACCACTTTAGTTCATTACAAGCAGCATATTACAATTTATGAAGCTTGAATACAACAATTTACAAAAGATACACAACACTTACATAGATATTCTAACAAGTTCTTCTAGAGATCTCTTAACAAATTATTTCGAGCAAATGTAAATAGAGGTGCCGATTAGAAACAAAGGAACCTATTTTAATTTTCTCAAAGTTGGTGCAGAGATTGCTTCTTCCACTCAGCAACTACAATTTCTTCAAGATTTTCCCAACACTATAAAACCCCCGATTTCCACTCTCCAAAACCCCCTAAAAATCTTTTCAAGATCCCGAGCAAAAAAATAATTTCCAAAATCCAGAAAACTACCACACAACAAAATGCATTTAGCTTCCCCCAAAATAATCAAATTGCCCCTTTGTTAGTTAACTTACACTTCCTTATTCATTTATTCCATCTGTAACTACTTTAACACCCATAAATTCATTAATTTATTTCTTTTATATTTTCCACAATTCACCACTTCACAACTTGTTTTAATTTTATAACTTTAATCCTTCCTTTAATTTATTTATCTAGTATCACACTTTAATAGAAGATATTTTAATATTTCATTAATGTTTCAATTTATTAAAATCAAATAAAAAACTTACTCTAATGATATTTATTTAATTTATTCTTCAATTATATCAAGTCTCCATTAAATTATTCTAAAACCTTTTAAATCCGATGATCTCTATTTTATGAAATAATCAAACAAAGGCATTATCACAAACATTACTCCAAGAAACATACTCTCAAGCATTTCCAGATTGCAAGATGAAACGAAAGGTAAAATGATCACTACATCACAAAACAACTCAAACTGACCTTACAGAAGAGATGTGACATCAGACACTCTTCCTCAACGAGGACGATGGCTCAATGTGGGGGACCTGATGCTACCTCTGAATCAACAACCTCCATTGGAATTTAAGGCACAATCAAACTTGTCAATCCAAGTGGAGTTGATGCCTGGTATTTGCAGCCTTTAACAAATCACACGGTTGAACATGTGCATAGGAAAACAATCAATCACACCTTGAAGGGAAAATCACAGAGTCACAGGGCGCTTGCAAGCGAGTGATGCAACATTTTTCCCCTTCACTAATACATTGACACACAATAACATTTATTAAATCATGATAAATATACATCCAATAAACACATAACCTCATATCCATGATATAAATCACATAAAAAATTAAACTAATTTTCTAACCATGATATAAGCATAAAACATAAGATATAACAGTGTCACCAAATATCATCATCATACTAAACATCAAAGTGTCACAATATCCAAGTATCATCAAATAGGTATCATCTAGACCAAATATATCTATGTAACTATCCAAAACAAAAAGGAAAACTGAGGGGAACTACAATAAGCATTGGAGAGCATGTGTAGTGTACTAAATAGTGGATTAAGTATATATTCAATTTGTAGTATATATAGTTTATTGTACTTGTTTTATCACTTGTAGGTACCTAAGATTTAGGGTGTGATTAAGTGAGTATCTAGACGAGTCAAGAGGTGAAACCTTGAGGGAGTACATGTTTTTATATGATATTTATGCTAGTACAACTGATTATTAGTTTGGTGCTTCTTGGTATAGGTTTACAAGTGTTTTTCAAAGTTGGAATTTGATGGTGACAAGTACCCAGGTTGTCTTTGGTTTTGAGGACATAGGTTGACACGTGTAGAGACTTGGAGTCTCATGTGAGTAATAGTTAAGTGTAGGTACACCATTGGTGATGATTATGGTGCCATGGATATGTAGGTATATTTGAGCATTGACATGACATGATCATGTATGTGGTTGTTTGGTGGTTTTTTGGTTTGGTGTTAGGAGGTTTCTTTTATCTCCTAGACACTTGATTGGTTCCTTGAATATGGTTACTCATTTGTGGACATGTTTGGTGAATCAAATTTATGGTTGAGTTGGTGTTTGAGTCTTGTTGTCTACATGATGATTATCTTCTTTGATATATCTCAGTTTGCATGCTTCATTATTTGGGATCTTCGAGTTATGTAGCTATGTGGGTTTCCCACCCATTTGATTGATGTGGGATGACTCAAATGTGGACTGTCTATATCCATGAGATTGGTTTAGTGTTGATACAAACTTTGTTAGTTGACCTTGTCTATGGTCATTTGTGCATTGGTATTTTTCTTTGAGATGAGAGGACGAATGATTAGAGTATCTGATTAGTCAATTGTTGGGACTTGTAGTATATGGTTTTATCATGATGCCATGATAGCTTGGTTACATCTCATTGGTTACACATTTCAGTGGGAGCTTATGACAATGATGATTTGACAATGTAGGATTGTTTCCTAATGTTTTGACGATGGTTGTATCTTCTTGGCTTGGAGATCTTGGTTCTACTTGGTGCTATTGGAGTTTCACTTATGTGTGTGGACTTGGATGATATTCATTTAGGAGATGGTTTTCATGATGCCATACATAGCTTAGTATCATGGTTCAGCAGTAGTTGTTGGCAATGATGTGGATTCATTTTTGGTTATGGACGATCTTCTTTAGTGTTTGTGGATTTCTCAAAGGAGCTCTTAGATCTTGTTTCTATAGAAGAGTTCTTTCACATTTACAAGTTCATTGTTAGGAGTTGGATATCTTCATGTGATTAGAGATGTTGATTCTTGGTTTAGAGTGTGTTTGGTATTGTTTCATGGTTTAATCTTTATGCTAGCATAGAGTTTTGACATGATACATGTTCTCTTGAGACCAAAATGTATGCATTGTTGCATGTGATCTCCTATAAGGAGATGGTTAGATCATGATGTCATGTTAGGTTATTGAATTTGCGATTGGAGCTTTGACATTGATCTTGTTGGTTCTCTTGGTATTGAGTACATTGGTAATTTGATTGGGAGCTTCATGATAGTGTGGTGTTTCATTTGGAGCTTAGCATGGATTGATCAGTTTTAGGTGCCCCTAAATTCTTGGAGACTTGGGTCAGGTTGGAGTTATCTTGGGATTATAGACATTTGCTTGAGATAATTACTCTTTGGAGGTTTTAGTAGGAAGACCAAGGAGCCTTTCACCTGGATATGGATATGAGTTCACGATGGACCTATATAGGAGATTATTCTTGGAGTGAGTCATGATGACTTGGTTATACTGGAGGAGCATTCTCATTCCCACTCTTGGTATACTTGGTGATTTATCATCTTAGATGCATTTTCCCATTCTTGTTTCATATGTGTTATGTTTTGTGCTTTATTTTCACATGGGAATGAGTCTTGAGCCATGGTGATTGATTTTGGGAGATTCATTTGAGGATTATTTAGCATGAGTTTATATTGCTTTATCTTTCATAGATATGGATACTGAGCTATGGATAGTTGGTTCTGGAGGATTCATTTTGAGGGATGTTTAGCATTGTCATTTCCTTGTGCATATGAGTTTATTTATGGTATCATTCATTGATGAGGAGTTTAGGAGATTTGTTTATTTGGCTAGTTTCCTGATTTGGGAATGGATACATTGAGTTTGTTTTCCTTGATTAAAGAGTTTACATCCATGTTGTCATTACACATGATGCATATATTGTTTGATCTAAGAGATTTAACATTTGGGTGTTGTTGAGGCTTTTCATTTGGGGTTGTAAGAAGATCATACTTGACGCAACATGTTGGTGTAGGTTTTTATTTTTCCTAGTGGGTTGATTTATTTTCCCCTGGTCCTAGGTTTTTCCTACACTTTAATTAAGCTTTCTTAGGATAATAAAGTGAGTTTATTATTTAATAACTAGGAGATAAGTGTGTGGTGTCCCCTTCATTAAAGTGTGGAACCACTTTCCACTTTTAGTGGTATTCTCCACTTTTGGTGGCATCCTCCACTTTTGGTGGTCCATACTTTCCACTTTTGGTGGTTAATTCTTATTGGTTGGATTTTCCACCTCCATCATCTCCTTAGTTCTATATAAATTCACTACTTAGCTTGTATTTTTCATCCATTCATTCTCTTACATTGTTGCATACTTTGGAATACATGCACCTTAATGCATGAATTCATTATTCATGCATCTTTGCATTGTATATTTTGATCTTGGAAGCTCTTAATGCAATTTTTTCACATCGGCATTGCATAATCTCTTGAAGTCCTGGTTTGCATTCTTATGTTTTTCTAGTTTATATAAATTTTATTTTCTCTTAAAAGGTTCCTTGGGTTATTCAATCTATTTCAAATTTCTAACACAACATTGCACCTTTGAGGTGTTGGTAGGACATATTATGATTTATAGGTTCTCTCTCTTCATTATATGGTTCCTTCTTGGATGTTCATGTTTATATGATTTGGGAGGATTATGGTTACATGTTTTGAGAGAGTATGCATCTATTTGGACTACATGTGTAGATCATTGTGATTGTTCTTGGTACTTCATGTTTTGATCATTTATCACACCTTGGTATAGTGTTGGTTGATAGAATTGATATTCCTTGATAATTTTTAGATTGACATTACCCATGTAGTGGGAGTCCCGAGATATGTATGTTCTTCATTGACAAGTTTGATACAAGGAGCTTGTGATTGTGGTTTATGGGTTGCATATGTTGTTGGCATGAGTTTATTGATGTTGTTGATACCTAGAGGTATGGATGGTTGAATGTATTAGCATGTGTTGTGGATGCTATTTTTGATCATGTGGGTTTTTACCTTTGGTATTTTCTTGGAGCCTTTTTTATCACTTGGATTTGATGCTTGTGATCTTGGATTGGTGAATCTTCACCTTGGCATGTTCCTTTTCTTCCATAGGTGGCATGTTGGAGGATGAGAGGATTTCTTGCTTGAGATGGTGGTCACTTTGGTTTTATTGCAGGTATCTTGATGGAGCATGAGAGCATGTTGGAGGTTCATGTGGTTTCATGTATGGCTATGATGATGTATTTCATTGATTCAACCTTATGCAATATATACAACAAGTGGGAGAAGGTTAGGATTTGGTGTTGTAAACCATTGCATAAATTGATTTATTATAATGTTGTAAAATTAAATTATTTTATTTGTGGTGCACCTAGGAGGTGTGTTTAGCCACACTAGATAATTATTTGGGACCACTTGTAAAGTTGTATTGTAACATTGGTTGATTATTTAATGTGTGGGAGATATAGGATAATAATTTATTTGGGGAAATAATTTAATAAAGTGAAAACTTAGTACCCAATATTAAATGAGAGGTTAATGGTTTTGTGGCACATGATTTTATCTTACCACTTGGTTATATTTGTGTGAGCTTGTATCTATAAAAAGAAACCACATGTTTAGTGGTTAAGTTTGGCTAGGTACGTGGGCTATCATTATTGAGTCTTTTTTACTACATGTGTGAAGCATGGAATGGGATGTGTGGATTCATAATTGGACACATAAAGGATGCATTAGAGAGGCTTGATGCTTCAAAATTATTCATTATAACTCTATTTAATCAAGTTCTATATCTAAGATAATATAGCTCATAGCCAAATTAAATAGAGACAATGAGATCATAGTTGAGTTTATTGTTCATGCATAGTTTCCAACTGTCCTTAAGTATTTATCACTATAATCTCCAAAAATATTTTACCATGTATAGTTAATTTAACTTGCTATATTTTTACATTCAAATGACCTCACATCACCGATCTAAATAAATAAATGAAAATATTTATACAAAGTCACATATGTATACACATTTAAATAATTTCAACTATTCATAAATTTATTTACATGAATAAATTTAAGAGTATAAAACATTTCATCATGTGTATATGAGCCTCTCTATGTATTATAAACATGCATATATGTATGTATATATATACATACACATACACATATGCAACTAGTTCAAAAATGAAATTAACACATCTTGGTTGTGTTTGCACAACCCCAAGTTCACAATCAACCTTATATATGATTAACTTCATAAAAATTGAATGTTAGTTCGTTACATTTTATAGTTGTCACCACAAGTGATTTTCTTGTCCAATCAACATTTTGATTCATCTCAAGTCCATAGTCTTGATCTCACTTGATGTGGTAGCAGTTCTAACTTTGTGGTAGCCATTAAAGGGGTTTTCAATATTAATGATATATATAAAGATTGGACATAATTGAATTTCATAGAATAAATCTCACCATACATGTCATCACCCTATGAGTCCCATTCTCAACAAATTATAACATGTAAATGATCCATGTTGGGTTTCACACCAAATTTTGAATAATTTGAATTAACCTTAGAAAGATTTTTGGACAAAGGATCATTATAGCATTACTTAATATTTGAAATGACCCTTATAAATAAAATAATATTTTTTGAAATAGGGTAGAGCATTGGGGTGATCTAGGTTTCAACAATAAGATTTAAGGCTCTTTATAGTTAAAACAAAATGTCTCCTATACTCATATGAGATTGTAATAAGCCTATGTGTTCCCAAACTTGTTAATAATTTTTTCTCAAGCCATGTATTGGTGGAGTGTGTATTCCATGTTGAGTTTTTGTAATGAAATCTCATGTTAGAGAATTTGATTTGCAACGCGCCACATATATCTTATATCTTTATTTTTTGTTGTGTGTTTGTTGATATTATAATTATTTGGGTTAGGGTTACATAACTAGAGGATACTCCATTGGATTCTCTATACATGATTGCATCTATGATCAATAAAGCATGGAATAAAAATTAAAATAGATTAAACAAAATATTTAAACACTTACCTCACTTAATTACCATATTTGATTGAACTTAAAAGGTAAGTGTGCCTATAATAAAAGACTCAAAATAATCCTCTCAAAGGCCTCTTGATGCACACCAAAAGTGTGGATTTGTTCAATATTTTGAATGAGAGAATGTTGGTATGTTGATGCTCACACTAACGACATAATAGTGTATGCATAAAGTATATATAAAAAGCTCACACAAGGGGCTATTTATAGAATTGAGGGAGGATCAAGATTAAAGGATTGATCTTATAGATCAAGGGTGGAGATTGTTTGAGATGTCTTGAGCCAAGAGAGACCTCCAACTGGCACGTTCTATTGTGTGTACAAAAGGAGCTCCATGATTCAAGGAAATTGGGGGTCAAGATCTTGATAAAACAGATGGATGAGATTGCATGAGATATTTTTTTGAGAAGTGAAACATATAAGTCAATGTACATTTAAATTATTATTTTGGACACATGTGCATTCTATAAAATTGAATAAGATTTTCCTTGATTAAAATCATGCTTTGAATTGTGTAAATGATTAGATAGATCAAATAATTAGTTTTAGTGTACTAATGATGTGAGGAAAAAATAAATAAATAGATTTTATTTATTTATGTATTTGGAATAAGTAAGATCTAGGCATAAATAAATAAGCATTGAATTTATTTAATTAATGTTAGTAAACAAAATAGAACCATTAATAAAATAAATATAAGTTATTTAATTAATCTAGAAGTGATGATGTGAATTGGATTGATGATAGGTGAATTATTGAGAGATGATTTTAGGTGTCATAGCATGAAGATATAAATGAAGGAGTCTATGTGATATTATTGTTATGACTTCTTGATATTTTATTGTGGTTCTCTTTAGTCCCATAAAAGATATAAATTAAGATATTTTGTTGTAGTCTAAGAGATGATTTTAGGTGTCTATAGCATTAAAATATAAATCAAGGAGTCTATGTGATATATTAAATTGTTATGGCTTCTTGATATTTTTTTGTGGTTTGATTTAGAACATCTCATACATATTTTTTAATCAAGATCAATTGAAATTTAACTTGCTGAATATGAATATTTTGAATTTCAATTTTTAATGCTAATTATATTAATTGTGATATTAAAAAATCTACCGTCCTTTAATCAAAACAAATTTTAAATATACTAAATACCATCAACAATACACCCAAAACATATTTACAAATTTAACAAAATAATTTAACAAAAAAACAATTTTATAATTTTAATTTTATCAAAACATTTTTTTTATATAAATAATAATACTTTTCACAATTGAACTAAATATTTTTAGGCTATCAAAAATGCACCCTAAGAACTTTAGGACATAAATAAACAATTTGGCTTGAGATAGTTTTATTTCATGACTCAAAGCATTTTTGTTTTTATTTTTTAATTGAAAGATCACCACACAACTCAAAAACACATCTACAATAACTATTTATTTAATCTTTTCTTCAAGATAATGAAAACCATCAAAGTGTTTTTGATTAGATAAGCAGAATTTTGAAAAAGCTCTGACCTTTGTACAAGCTATAAATCCATCGGTAGTGTTATGAAAAGAAACAAACTTGTTTAATCTTCGCTAAACGCCATGGCCCTTTGGTCAAACGCTCAACCTTGTGAAAGTAAAAACAGGCCAGGGATCCAGTACATCTGAAGAGGTGGGTGTGTGTAAGTTATTGATGAAACGGTATATTTTTGCCATGGAAGGAGCTTCAAACTCTCAATCCTGAACTCTTTCAAGGTTATGGCAGTGGGAAAAAAAATTGTTAGAGATTAGTTTGGCCCAAATGGGTATTCAGACCAGATGTCAAACTTAAAAAATAGTTGTGGCAAGATCTCTTTGAATTTTGCTTAGGAACTTTCTCTCCAGCCTGCAACTCTTTCTTTAGAATGACATGCAATCACCAAAACAGGATGAAGTGCACCAAAACAATATACATAATACATAACAAAGTGTGCTGATTACACAAATCTTGAAACCGAAGCCACAGAACAGAGAGCCTGTAGCTCTGATACTACGTTGGAAATTTAGTACTTTAGTAATTTACTCTCCAGGTAATCTAACTAGTATGATAAATTTGCTATTCGATTTCTAGCACCCCCAAATATCAAACTACAACAATTGTCAGTATTATTACTATCATAGCAGGGGAAGGAGATTGAGCTAACGTCGGCTTTTCAGAAACAGGAATCAAGAGTGTAGTATTAGAAATTAAATTTGAAGGCATACCATTCGCAGACTTCAAATCCTCGAGATCTGCACCAAATTTATGACTGATGGATTCCAGAGTATCTGCTTCCTGTACAACATATGTTATCTGCATATTGATTCCTTTCCTAATTTGGGCTTTGGATGGACACTGACACCTAATTGGAAAGGTTGCTGGAACACCAATAGTGAGATTTTCCGGTACCAAGGTAGGATTTGCAATTTCTACAGCCTGATATGTGGTCAAATACTCAAAGGTCTGTGTTGAAATCTGCCAAAAGGTACTAGCGTACAGTATTACGAAGGTTACGTTGGCCTGGGAATAATTTCTCATGCATGCACTTGTAATGGGAATAAGCAAAGTTTGCCCTTCAGCTAAAGAAGAGGTATTACCAGGCAAACCACTGGCTTCTGCTATACTTAACGGGTCTGTCAAAAATAAATCAGCGATAGACTGCAAATTAAGGTACTTAGGACCCTGGGCTTTATAAAAAGCATATGTATCACATGGTGCTGGGCCATCAGAGCAGCTGTAGCCTGTAATATTGGGCGTTTCATCTTGTCCTTGGACTTCAGCAGCAATACAGAGGAGGAAAGATAGGAATACTAGTTTCCAAGCGGTTTGAAACATGGTGGTAGAGGACTGAGAACACTGTAAAATCATCCAAACTGATGAAGTGGGTGAATATGCATATGCCTTTTAAAGCAAATTTAGGAAATTGGTGGAGGATTATGCTCTACCAGGAGACTGTAAATTGTTTTCTGTTTTTCTTTCGTGAGCAGACCGAACACGCCATTTGAACGAATTGTGAGTGCGACTAAGTTTGTTCAAAGCAGGGATTTGTCTGAAGTGGGGACGGGATTCCCGAATTTTTTTTATCACTCTCGTTAAGTCAGTGGAGTCTGCTGTCCTAATTCGGAAAAATCAGAGCACCCCAAAAAGTCAAGGATTTTTATGGAAATATTCTTTGGATTACCCAGTCATAAGGATGCATATTTGACATACGTTGTATTTTGGTTTTTTTAGTTAATTAATAAGTCAAGTCAAATGTGTATATTGATGTCTGAATAGACAATACATTTTTTAAATATTCTTGTTTAGAAAATTTTCATGTAAAATCTATTCAAGAATTTTGGTATAACAGATCGCATTAAGTCTTATTGCCTAGTAAATAGGTTCCTAGTCTTTTCTTAAAAAAAAAAACCAGAAGTCTTATTGCTTATTCATTAATCTTGTGACACATAAACGATTATTTATAAAATGAGTCCGTCATTTTGACAATTATCATTTATGTTAGCATAATTATTGTTGTAATGAAATTGCTTACCTCCTCTAATTTAAATATTTTATTTTAAAAATAAAATAAAAAAATTAAAGAGTTTTGGTAGTGCATAGTTGAGACAAAAAACTTTATATCATAACAGTATCATCATTTCTTATGTCATAGAAAATAAGTTTTCCATTTTTTTTTCCTATTGAATAAAGAAAATAAGATTTCCACTTTGACCTTGCAAGTTATTGCAATATTTCACAATTCATGCACCCTCAAGTCTTATCCTTAAGTTCAAAGTCATTTAGTGCTTTCACTTGAATTCTAAGTCTCAATAAAATTTTTATTCTCACAAGTTTTTAGCAATTTGATATTTAATTTTAAAACCACTTATCATAAATGCGATTCTTATATTGTAATTGATGTTCTTTGATTTTCATGATTGATCATAGTTGTTAAGACTACCAACACTGACCCATCCTCATATTTTGAATATAATATTCAGTGTTCAAACTTATAATAATTTTATTGTTGCACAAAGCATCTTAATCATTTGCATCTTGAACTGTGATGATAAAGTTGGTTTTAGACATGTTACTCATTGAAGAAGCAAAAAAAAAATCTATATAAGACATCTAAGCTAATTAAAATAATGAAGTAATTAGCATCACAATTAATTTAGATAGAGTTAAAGAAATTTAGATAGAGTTAAAGAGTTGAGATAAACATCATTTGTATATGTACAACTAAAATAATTATTAAAATAAGTAAGTAGATCATGCACATATTATGTGATCTAATTTTTCTTTTAGATATTTAATTGATAGGTTTTGACAAACTAAGAAATTACCTTACACTTTGTTTAGATATAGAATGTTCAACACATGCAACCTTGATATATATTTTGATCATCTTGAATTGTGTACTTTAGGTCTTACAATTCTTGTGCACCTCTATGTATGCAAAGTAAGTACTTACTAGCACTTGCACCAGAAGGGGTGCAAGGGTTACGCCGATAGAAAAATATAAGATAGGTATATGCACACACTTGATTATGGTTGCATAATTGTATATAAAAAAAAATCAATTGTATCTAGAAATTAAAATAGACTTAATGTTTTCCATTTTCCTTTTACTCCTCAATATAAAATTTTCTTTATTAAATAAAATTTACACAACTTAACCCCACCAACATCCATCCCCAAAAATATTTTCCCATTTTGATTTAGCACTAATATCACGAGAAAAATAAGTTTTAAAGAACATGGTGGTTGCTTCGGACACAAATAAAAAAATTAAAAAAAAAAAAAAAAAAACTCTAATTATGATCCATTTTCCTTCTACCAATGAATTTTATTTAATGTGAGATAGAAGGTAGTCTATAGATTTATAGCCATGCTCATCTAGCGAAGCCCTAAATTACTCTCTTAACCCAAAAAAAAATACTCAATGTATTCTAAATTACTCATCTTAACCTAAAAAAATACTCAATGTATTCTCTTCAACGAAGGGGAAAATGAGAGTGGAGGGGCTGGTTGGGTGCATTTTACTTATCATATTATCAAATTAATATAATACTAAATATTATCGAGCGCTGAGAATGCATATTGACCTATTTATTAAGTAATTGAAAATTTAAAATCTTTTGTATATTGATTTTCAATTAACTATTTAAAACAGAAAAAGGTGCATTCTAATACCAGATTCAACATTTAAAAATATTTCTAATTTTTTTTAAAATAAAATTTAAAAAAAAATAAAAATAAGAAAAGTGCATTCTAATATATACAAGATTCAACATCTAAAAATATTTATAAATTTCTTAAAAAATAAATTTTAAAAAATAAATAAATAACTAATTTTAACTCATATCATGCAATGAATGCACACATTGATGAATTTGTGAATGCATATGTAAATTCCAGAAATATCAATGAAAAAACTGCAATTCTACATATTAAAATTATTAAAAAGGATTGGTTTAAATAGCTGGAACATCGATGATGGTAGTGTGTATTGCACATAAGAAATAGTATATAAAACATAAAATAAAAATCTAGGGGAGAGGACCCAGTACCTGAGCATGTTTCAATAGTTGTGATAGTAGTTGTTTATATAATGCCCAATATTTTTATCAATATTGGACCAATGGTTGTGACTTTAAAGTTGTTAGTGTTGATGATGACTACCCATAATTAAACAAAATGTATTCCTTTAATCTAAAAAGCAACCAATCATGTGATTCCACACCAGCGCTCAATAAAACATGCTGTGAATGCACAAGTATTGGTCTCGCTATTTTTTTGGGCCTTTTTGGACACCTTGACAAAAAGCATGTTGATGTGGCATCATATTTGATGATGTGGCCCTGAAATCTTAGTTATAAGCAGGGGACTTGCCAAGTAAGCTGCTGTAAAAAAATGGGAGTGATTTGAAATTTCCATGTAGGATAATTAGAAGTGCAAAGTTAGGGTGCACAACCACTGGGTCCTCTCCCCCAGGGCTTAAATTTGACGGTCAACCCTGCCTATCAAGCAATTTTTTTGTGACGGTCATTTATTTGAAGTTGCCTTTCAAATATTAAAGGTTATCTATTTTAAGAAAAATATATGTAGATTGAAAAAATATATATAGGAATAATTACATAGAAATTTTGACAGTTTAACTAAAATTTTGCCTTTCAAGTGATACAGTCTTCCTAAAATTTTAATTGTATTTTACAAATAAAATGACTAAATACAACCATACAACCATAAAATTTAAGCCCTGCTCTCCCCTGTGTACAATGTGGTGGGACCATTGTTTAATGTGCATATTTGTCACATAAACGCGTGTAGACAGGTTGAAAGATATATGTGATGTAAGGTGCATGCCAGCCACGTTTAACTTGCACTGCAAGCGTCACAAGGGAAAATAAAACATTCAAGGGTAGAATGCAATCCGTCCTAAAGCACTCAGAGCCTACGGTCTGTCCTACTTCTGAACCAGTAAGATTAAAACTAACCAGCACATTATAGAATGGAAGAATGAGAGGGAGCATTCACTTGGTTTGACAGTAGCAAAAGTCGCTTGGAAATCCGTTGGCTACAAGCTAAAAATATCCCTTTCCCCTCTTCATTTCCTCAATCACCACTTTAAAAGTGGAGCTGGAGATCCCTTTTTGGATACTTGAGGGATGTATCTTCGACTCAGACTTTCATTCAACAAGATAAACAATGGGACACCGAAATATATGGACTGTGCAGTTGCTCATTCTTCTAGAGGGGTACAATTTTAATTTCGTCGTAGTGGGAGATAACCATGGGATGGAAATTTTGCAGATTTTTTACCATTCTAATTATGAGCAATGAACATAGCAGATGAGGACAACACTACCGTCTTTTTCTTACCTATCAGGAGCATATGCCATAGTTTATAGGAGTAATGAATTTGTTTCCTTATGAGTTCACCCTCATCTGTCAATCTGGAATGATTACTTTGGACTGAGTGAATGGGGAAGGTACGAAACCTCTTTCCTCCCAATTGTCTAACATTTGTATGTATTGTCCTAAGGATTGAATTTTTAGCAAGGATTACAGAGCCAATTTATGATCATTGTTTCATATGTACGGCATAAGTATTCTAAATGAATGAATGCATATAACTGAGAAAGATTGAACAACAAGATATATTGGCATGTATCTGTGTGGATTGATGGAAGATTGCACTTTTCATAGAATGCTTGAACTATTATAGAAACTTCTGCAAACGAACTCTGTACATGGTAAAAGGGGTTATCAGGTCGAAGCCTTAACTAACTACTTTCTGGACGAATATTACAATTTATATGAAAGCATGGTTCGGTGCTACATGGAATTTAGATTTTGGAGAACATCTGTTTTCCTGTGCAACTGCTGCGTAAATCTGAACTCATATATTTACAAATTTGCATCTGAAAATGCGGAATATAATTCATCACAACTATATGTAAAAGGTGTTTGTTTCAAACTGTTTTTATGTCTATCTGATTATGCATTCAAGGTAATTTTGAAATTTAGAGATTGAAATAGTAAATAGTAAAAAATAGTGTAAACATACCGTGATTTCTTTTTGAATGTGCTATGAATTCTTTGCTATTTGTTCTTCTTCTGCAATCCTCGTCTGTAACAAACTCTGGGCAATTTGTTATTCTTCTCAAATGTAGCAAAGATATTTTGTTTTATTATAGCATGTAATCTATTTGTAGAAAAGTTGAGGCGGTGAATAAAAGTAAAACATTGATATTTTCAGGCGGTGTAAAATCTATAAATGTAATTGCCAGTTGAACGAAAGGACTGCCAACACGAAACAAATTCTTCTATTGTGTTGTTATGATGCATTTATTTGATAAAAATATCCATGCATTTGATTTCAACGACTCTCGCAGGTGGATAAAATTTGATTTATGATGCAGGTAGATCTACCGTAAAGTTTACCTGTAAAACAGCCTGGTAAAATGGTTTGACAGAGTGTGAGACAGGTTTCAGCTCAAAATCCATACAATATATAGCCTATCGGCTAAAAAGCATCATTGGAACTTGTTGCACTAAGGAAGGGATGCCAACCATATTCTCACCATGCTTCTTAGTCAATCCCTTTGATTGATTTAATGATGTTTCTAATGGTCAAAGACACAACAAGTAGAATTTAAATGCGGGTAAGTGCAAAAAGATGGGGGGCCAAAAAGGGGTCTTAAGTGGCCATTTTTTTTAAAATCGGAAAATACTAACCTTGGATGTGAAATTGAGGATAGTTACATTCAAAAAATTTAGATGCAACAAAAAAAGGGTTGTAGTGCTCCAAGTCTACTTTCTAAACTATTTTTTCTTAAAAAAATGGTTGAGATTAAGGGGTTCAAAAGAGGGAGCCACATAAATTGGTGTTGTTTTTGTCAAAAAAAATCACATAGTGAATTTTGTGGCTCCCTCAAAAGGTTAACTTGTTTTTGGTATTTTTAAAATTGCTTCAATGAGAAATTAGCTAACAACATATAGTTTATGCCCGATTTTTCTAATAAGTTTTTAATGAATATTTGATTTTTTACTAATTTTCAAAGTGGACACTTCTTGAATAATAGAATTTTGGCCATGCTACCCCTATAAATTTTGAAAATTAATTGAAAATCATTTTTTTTATTTTTTTTAAGATGTGTAGAATGGAATCTAGTTTCTAAAAATGTAATTTATTTGAAAATTTGATAAACGGTTAATTTATAAAGAAAAAAATACCAAACACTAGTTTTTGCCAAAAAATAGACACACAAACAAAAGAAATTAAAGATGAAAGGTTTAACATTTTCAAAATGTGAAAATAATTATATCGTTAGATAGCTAAGAGAGAGTCTAACATTACCCAGGTGTTTGATTTGTTCGACCTTGAAACATGTGCAAAACTGATGGTTAGCACGAACAATATTATGTGAAATTTTGTAGAATATGCAAAAACATGTCTTTGGACATTGGGAAGGCCCTCCAAGCCTTTGGGTTGGAAATCCAAAGCAAATCCAAGCCAAACGCTTGGGGATTCCCAAAGCAAGACAAAACGTGAGGGTGTTATAACGTGCTCGCGTTATTTGAATGCATTGATAAAACACAAGCATGTTATAATGCGCTCACATTTTGGTCTACATTGAATTTATTTTTCTTCTCATTTTTTCCCTCTCTCTTCTTGTTATCTTTGAGGGAAACTATATACTTGAAATAAACATTTAAGTATATTAAGTTGACATTTACATATGGATGTTTACTTAAATCTTATACTTTAAGTTATATTTCATGTATATAGTTCTAGGATGTTTAAGAGTCGTTTCGAATCTTTAGGAGTTATAATGCAAATTCTATTTTTTGGAAGATCTTACAAATTTTTAAACTTAGTCAAATCTCAATAATCAACATGTCAAATTTTAGTAATCAACAAGGTTGTATTATTTCTCTCTTTATCTCACTCATTTTTTATCTCTTACACTCTAGACCTCTCTCTCACTATCTCCATCCCTTTATCCGACTCTCTCTCCCATGAGCTCAAGAACTACCTCTCTACCTATCCATTCCTCTCTCTCTCTCTCTCCCCCTCCTTCCCTCTCTACTCTATATCTCCCCTCTCCCTCTCTCTACCTACCTCTCCCTCCATCACTCTCTACCACTCTCTATTTCTCTCTATCTCACCTCTCTCACCTCCCTCTCTCTCCCTCATACTTCTCTCTCCCTCTCTTCTTCCCTAGATCTACTCTTTATCTCCCAATCCCTCTCTATACTCTCTCTCTAAACCTCTCCATCTCACC
>VDFB02058242.1:15732537-15801385 GCA_007258455.2 Sequoia sempervirens | reverse complement strand
CTCAAGCATTTGCAAAGCATACAAGGCACAAAAGTACTAGACACATACACACATATACAAGGTAAGGTATATATAAGAGAAGATATACCATTTGTACAATCAATATCTCATTACAACATTTTAAAAGGTTTCACAATAACACTGAGTGCAACCAATACCGTACACCCAATTCCCTCTATAACATACCAATGATTACTACTAGTGTATCATACTATGAAGGCACTTATTAATTGATGTCATATGTCTAAACCAATGAACACATGTTCAAGGTAGAATAGCATTCATTTCATGCTTATGTATCCCATCACCTTAAATGAATCCCTTGACACAATAGAACAATTTATAGTTACAAGCATACACAAATAGTACAAAATACATGATAAAATAAATCGAAGAGCACACGTCCAAAAATATACATAAACTTAAACACAACAAGACATAATTACAACAAATAGCAGTAGTCACACAAAACAATATCAAAATGCAACTCTACCATACCACACACGTCTAAATATCCTATAATCCACCAAGATGTCAAATTTCAATTGTGTGGTGTACTATTGTACCATCTCACATAAGAAAGAAAGCTAACCCTAACAAGCACATAACATGACATCTCACCTGGTGGAATAAGTGTATACCATCAAGTTAGCCCATAGAGTTTCATACAATGAATCTCCAAAATTTAGTGATGGAAGGTGACTAATGTATAACACAACTTCTGAACCTTCTCTAAATCAGAGTAGTAGAGCTTATGTGACAATGAGTTTATGGTGAGAAGAGCAACCTTGAATTTTCATGCAATCCCATCTTAAGGGGATGATGATATTCAAATGCGTTGAACATGAAGTAGAGAAAGTGGTGTTAAAATGTATCCACACAAGGACACCCACTTTCTTTCACTCCAATCCAATCCTATCACCTCAACAATAACCAAGATACTCATGTTGTCATTGTAAGACAATCAAGTGCTAAGAAGCTCAAGATAAACTTCCCATCATTTGCTTTTTCATCCAACACCCATCATAATAACACAATCTCATTAAAGAGGTGATGATCTCCACTCAAAATAAGTTGGGGAGTCAAGTAAAAATATAAATCTTGTTAACAAGACAATCTCCATCCAAATCGATTTGGAGAGTAAAAAATAATAATAATGAAAGTCAAAACATTCCAAACATGACATCAAGAATTTCACGCCCAAATCCACTAAGTGACTCAAATACAAAACCATTATACTCGCAATGAGCGACATTATCAATAAACTTCAAAGATCAAAACATTGAGGCACTCTAACATGTAAACCATATAGATTACTACTTAATTAAAAAGTCACAAATGCCACTTTATACACAATACAAGTTTTAAGCTCATCGAGAAGACAACACATTACCAAAAATGTTGGAATCACATGTAAAATCCATCGTTAATAATCCAATCAAATAAAACACACCCAACAATATCTATTGAATTCTATCTATTCATATAGTCAAAGCATAATATATAATACATTTTAAACTCTCATCTTAGCCTTGAGCTTAACAAACATGGAGAACACAACCATTAATTTTTAAAGCATTTTTTATAGTCTTCCATTAAATTTCTTGTTGGAGTTGATTGTGGAATCCCACAACTCCTATAAATCACCTGCAACCAAAATACTTATATTACAAAAAGAAAAATATATATTCTCCACACAATCCTTGAGAATTGTATTGATTCAAAAACATTTGAATGATTAAAATATACAATAATGAATTCTTATAATAAAGAAAAAGAGAGAAAAACAACTCTAGATGAAACCCTAGGTGAGGATGAAATTAGATCATGACATGTATCCTCATCCTATGCAACGAGACAAAAAATACATGACCTAAGTTTAGCTTAAGTATGTAGAAGTAAAAGACAACCTAATGATTAATTAATTAGGTGATTACCTATTTTACTCTAACACCTCTCCCTGCCCTCAAGTGCAACTTAGGGATAAGCTAAAATAACACTAATGATGAAATGATGATTGCATGGATGGGTTCTTACTACAAGGCCTAATGAGATATCCATGTGCAAACAAATAAATCTCTCATAACTAGAGAAAATGAGAAAATCTAATGAAAATATTCCTCTAAAAGAGAGAAAATGAAATAAATACGCATTAGTGAAAGAAGGAAAGTAGACTCAACATGAATCCCAAGGATTGCTTCTATCACATAAGTACAATGAATGTCCTCCCAATAGGAGAGAGAAGGTGAGAATATGAATCCCCTCATAAATAAGTAGCTCCTATGCCAATGATGAAAGCTTGAAGGAAAAACATGATCCATTGCTTGCAAACAATATTTCTCCTCTTAGGAAGAAACAAATCCGTTGGTGATTGTAGAAGCCATTTCCATAAGTTGGATGATTAAAGAATCCAAATCCAAATGCGTGTCTTTGAAAACTATGTAAATGTCCACATGATGAAATTAGGTGATGCCAATCTAGAAGCCAATGAAGATTGATGTAGAACAAGCTCAATGATGATGGGATAACAACGATAATGGGGCTATTATGAAAGAGAAGATGAATATCCTTAAATTATTTCTTCAAATATACAATGTAAGACTCCACAAATAAAGATGATACATCTGAAAGATATAAATCCAAAGTAATTGTGGCTAAAAGATGTTGAATGACCTATTGCACTTAATAATAGGGGCTATGGATGTAGCAATACTAATCTCATCAAGAGCAATACAAGATGGAGATGTAATCTTGATAGGAGGAGTGGGAGCAAGAAGACAAGTCTCTAAACTATCAAAACATGCAAGACCTGTGATATACTCAAGCTCCTTTAAAGTATCATCATCAAAGGGTATGCTATTTGCATCATAAAGGGGAATGAGACAATCTATAACACAATCATCTAGGAATGGAGAGATATGAAGGTCTTCATAGATATCCTAAAGTCAGGTCCAAAATGTGTAGGGGAAATCAAAGTTTGATACATACACATAGTGTCATGATCAACACTAGAACAAATCAATCCTGCAATACAATCAATAATATTACCCCATGCCAATTTCTCTTTGGTGTGTTTGGTTTAGGTATGTGTTCATAAAGATAAGACAAAATATTAAGCCACCTAAGATGTGTTAGGATGTTTTTCAAAACTCATAATTATCCTTTTACCAAGAGTGCCACAAAAGGATGGATAGAAAAATCCATAATACCTCCTCAAATGAAAAAAATAGAGACTAATAATCTCAATACATATAGATTAGTTATCATGCAAACAAAACAAAAAAAGGTGTGAAGATCATCAAGTAATCAACCAAAGTGTGAAATAATGGCAATCTAAATAAAAAAATACTTGGGGCAAATTTTGAAAAAGTGCATGGATAGCTCTGAAATACCACTCCAACACATGAGAATCACAAAAACCTGACATCTAGGTAAAAATTTATGAGCTTGAAATCAAAAAATGATGATTTGACTTCAATAGGTGATAAAATGTATTAGTAATTTTTTTTGATAGAAATACTTGTACCACTAGAAAGTGCTCATAAGTAACTTTCTAAGGATATCTCGTTTGCCACTTTTTGACATCATATGCAAAAGTTATAGAGATTTTCATAAATATACTCTTTACCTAAAAACACAAAATAAGCCCTATATAGACACTTGGTCGTCCATGTGACTAGAGGCTGAGATTTTGGGTGTTGTCAACTTAATAGAAGGGTCTTGGTCACCCATGTCACCAAAGGCTAAATCATGGGGGCTTTTGGGCATGGAAATTGAGGCAACAAAAAATTGAGTCAACATGAAAATTAAGATGGAACATAAATTGAGGCAATTAAAAAATTGAGATAAACTCAAAAAATTATGGTGCAAAAATCAAGGTAGGCATATGCATTATTTTTTGAAAAATATTTGAAACACCCAAAAAACTTAATTTTTTGTACTCCAAAACTTATCATGCCTTATATGAAAATAGGGGTTTTGACATCTTTTGAGTTGAACCATGAGGTCCGTTTTCCTCTAGAATGAACCATTTGAATAATCAAGGTTAAATCTCTCAAAAAAGGGATAGGAAGTCATAGATTTGGTGCTTTGATACTATGTTAGAGTTGATTGTTAAACCCCACAACTCCCAGAAATCACTTGCATCCAAAATACCTATCACAAAGAGAGAAAAAATAATTGATTTTCAACCCTTGAGAATTGTATTGATCCAAAAATCATATGAATGATTACAGTATACAATAATGAATCTTTATAACAATGAAAAAAAAAGCAACCCTAGATGAACACTAGGTGAGGATAAAATTAGACCTTGGCATGTGTCTTCATCTTATGTTATGAGACAAAAAAATACATGATCTAAGTTTAACTTAAGTATGCCAAAGTAAAAAGGGGACCTAATAATTAATTAATTAGGTGATAACCTATTTTAGTCTAACCTTTCTCATATTTTCTCTTGTTCTATTTAGTTGGAATTAATGAAAAATACTAATAAAATACTTTTATTATAATATACCAATTAAACAATCACTAATTTGATCATATTTCAAAATCCTTGAACGAAGTATGACCATTTTTTTGTGAGGATTTAATCAACTTGATGGCACGCCATCCATAAATTTTCTAGAGGAATTTGACTTATAAAACAAAAGCTATTGCAGCTATAAGGGATATCTTTTTCTTTATGACAACAATTTTATTTTACTTTTTAATTGGTTTCAATTTCAAATTCACTCAATTTCATGTAAATTTTTAAACATACTTCTTCAAACTAACAAATAGAAATTAGATACAATCATAATCATGTTGTGGATTCATTCACACTTAAACCCAATAAGATCATAAATCCTTCTTTTTGAGAAACCTTCTTCCTAGTGTAATAACTACCCTTGGATTATGACTATTTGTTAATTCAATTGACAACTACCATTGTAATCAATCAAGCATCTACAATCTAATTTAGAAGTGTTGACTTCATAAATTCTCCAACTAAAAACATGGTGACAACCCTACACCACCACTTATATGCTTACACTAGTAAGCTCCCAATAGTAGGGTAATTCCTAGACCTAGACCTTAATCCTTGAAGGTTCATTCATGATGAGTTTATCTAGTACCCCTTTTGGAAATTATAGGTTCCTTAATATGTACACCAAAGAGAATGAGAATTGATCCTCTCCTCTTGTATGAGCTCTTTGATCTTGCTTTTAAACCATAATTTTATTCATTAAATTCTTGCTTTCAATTCAATCTAGTTACAATAGAATGATATCAAACACACTCCAAATAGGTGTTAGTTCCATGCCAACATTAGTGCATGAATGCACACAAAAACACATGGGGGCCATATCATTTAAAAATCATATGTTCACACAATGGTTGGTTCAAGCATATGTCTTTTTTACATAGTATGACTAGCTCTCGCTTGTGTCACAGACATAGGTGATTAGCTCTTATACAACTCATAGGTACACACATGAGTTATATCAAGAATATGTAATATATACATGAGGTGATTAGCCATACCCACATCACATGTAAATACAATGACTAACTTAGGCAGCTAATGTATATACACAAGCTGTATAACTTAACAACCTCACAAATACTCAAAGTGACTACCTCACAAAAGGAAGTAGAACAAACCTTACAACAAGCATCATTTCCTTATCCTAGGTCACTAACACATAAGAATATAAGTACATCCCCTCCAAAAAAAGGAATATTAGTGCATCCCTTTTTACATTATAGTTCCTAACCTTTTTTCCCAATCCACTGCCATCTATAATGACAACAAGAATCCCATAATACTAGTTGCCATCACTGGTGAGGGCATAAGTATAACATATGCACAATACTAGAGGTTATTCTAACAATAGTACATAGTGATTGAATCACACATACATAGTTTCCAACTAGAAATAGGAAGTGGATGCAACTCTACTACATACATCTTCTCATTACTTGGTTTACTAACACTTATCTTTTAAGTGCATACCATATGAAAAATGAATATTGGTGCATCATGTACTACATTGTGGATCTCATCCTTTTCCTTGATTATTTGCACTAATTGTGCTGATGGGAAGCATCCCACTCTACTTGTGAACATAACCAAATTAATAAGACCATTAAGATGTCCATAGCTTGTTTGGAAGCTCTCATTTCAGTGTGGGGAGGATATCGACAAAAGTTGTGTCTAGTTTTTATACCTACCAATTGCATTTGCTTGAAAGTTCCTACAACCTTTTCAATCAATCCATTTCATGTATATCATGTAATTATGCATCCCATTCATCCTTCATGTAGGCGTGATTAAATAGGGAGAGGGGGAACACTGTTCCTTCTTTATGGAATTGAGGACATACCTCCCTATCCATTTTCTTGTTCTTTCTAATAGACACATAATTTATACTATTTTTTTCCACTCTTGTAAAATAAGGGATGTGACATCCTCTCATTTGGAATAACTTGACTCAACTTATTATTAGGTTATATTTTCTATTTTCCCTTGCTAATAGCTACATTAAAACCATTTATTGTTCTACACCAATAATGTTTAAAGGTTTTAGGATCTCAATTAATTACTTACATATATGTCATTTCTTCAAAATTTTGGGCCAAGTTATTTTCTTTTGGACACATTATCATTACGTCCCAAGTGGTTTCTTTTTCCCTAATTTGATTAATTTGGAACAATTTTATTTGATCCAAATGGGTGCATATTATAAATATATCCTTGAATAAGCATTTTTTTTCAATGCAATCCTCTAGTTTTTAATTTATGCTCTAATTTTTATAAGATAGGTCAATATTTATGCTATCAAGTACACACAATTACTTGTTAATCCTTGTATTTTACCAAATTACCATTCATCAAAGTTAGTATACCTCATGTATTCAAATAACTTTCATCAAATTTCACTTAAGTCCCATCGCCACACTCAAGTTGCTCACTATGGGGGTTAACATCACATATCACTAGTGTCCCATTAAAATAATATTAGCAAAATTTCAATTTAAGCAAGTTTGTTTAATCATCAAAGAATACAAATACAAGCCACTACATTCTTTGTAAGTTGTTATTTATATGGCTTCATAATGTGCAAATGGCAATGCAAGTTAATTTCCAAAATCATAGCATATTTGTTTACAAATTCCATGCATATGAGTTGATGCATAACAATCTTCACCCGCTTATTATTCCTTTAGTATGTGTAATGCCCCATCATAATAACCTAAGGAATGTTGCAATAGTGTATAAAAGTGAAATAATATTAAGTTAATTAGTTGCATACATTCATTAAGTTACGCGACGTTACACTACTTTGAGTTTCCATAGACGACTTTAGTATTTCGCATTGCATATATTTAATTAATCATAAACATAAAAGTAATCATTGCATAACATTTGAAATACCATTCAAGATAACATAAAGTACAAACATGTTTCTCACATTGCATATGATAAGATAATACAATACTCATCCATCTGATGAGGTAGATCAATAATAATTTACATTTTACAATGTTCACCTCATAACAATTGAGGGATGTTTTACAATTCAAGATTTACAATAATGCAATAAAGAAAGTACATTTGTATCCAAGTACGAGCTCTCCATCCATGAAGCTCTTGTTGCCATGATCAAAACTGGGGACCCAACGGAGTAAGGTGCACGTTCTACCCAACCATGTGGTACCTGTAGGTCCACCCCCCGTGCTAGGAGATAGTAATATGGTTACCTAGACATAATCTACTAACCCTAGACACAAGTACATAACTAACTGATGGTTACATTGCTTCCAGATTTTAGACAATTGAATGTACTTAGTACACAAGGTAGACAGTTACTTTAGGTGGAGTGTCATCACAATGTCGCAAAGGTTACCCTGGTGTTTCTTCCTAGGTTTCGGCCCCCAACCTTGGGTTACCCTGGTAACCTCTTACGAAACCCGACCCCATTTGTGAATCATTGCGGAATCGAATGTCTTTTGAGGAAACAAGACATCGATTTTCCATTCCAGGCCTTCTCATCTTATACTCAAGACTGAACTAGCTCAAGAGTCATTAAGTGAGGCATAAACATCTTGTTAAAGATTTTAATTCTAATTACTGTGTTGTTTAGTTATCACTAACTTACTAACTCTTTGTAAGTTACCCTGACACCACTTTGTGTGTCGGCCCTTACATAGAGCCACTCCCCTAAACATAACAAGGAATCTAAGTTTTCTTGACTAAGGTAGACAAGGTGTGTACCAAAAATACAACATAAAAACACTACACTTTTCATAATGAATCATCAAGTCTATGTTCACAAATTCTGGTGCCTAAATACCACACAAACCCACGTACTCAACCTTAGTCAACACAAACATTTAATTTTTCATATTCCCCAAATTAGCAATTTGTTTGGAAGACTTGTAATATCTACGACATTCCCGATTTAACCAACAAAAGAGAAAATGCTATTTAAAGCAAATTTTTAAAAAAACATTGGAAATCTACTTTAGGATTTACTAAATCCAATCAATCAAAATATGATGTGCATAACAAATCATCTAAAATTAAATTTATTTTCCATTTAATTCGAAAATAAAATCTCTACTTTGCTCAATAACATACACATATAAACGTGATATTTATAAACTCAAAAATATCTAATTAATTTAAGCGTAAATATTTCGTCATAATGAATTAATTATGAAAATATCACATTATAAATCAAAAACTAATTTATATACTTTTCAAATTTATAATAATGAATTAATCATTTAAATATTCATATTAAAATAAATATTTTAATTAAAACATATATAACATATATATATAATACATTATAATAATATATATTATATATAATATATTATAAATATACTATATATATAATATATATATATATTATAATAAATTATATATATATATAATAAAAGAAATATAAATTTCTAATTTTAAATCCATACGGATTTTAAAAAAAAAAAGTTTTAATTTAAAAAGGGCAGCCACCGGCCTCCCCTTCTGGGGAGGACGCAGCCCGCACTGATACGCCTAGCCATAACGGAAATGGGGGAGGGTTTCGGCCCTCCCCAAACATTGAAATTTAATTTTTATTATTTTTTTAAAAATTCTCTCAAAATTCGCCCGTACGGTGAAAACGGAAATTTAAATTCTTCTGGTTTAAATAATTTCGCCTGTATGGTGATTTCCAAATTCACTAATTTTTTTTTTTTAAATAACATTTTCACAATCAAATTTATATATGAAGAAAATTATATATATATATATATATATATATATATTAAAAACATACAGGGTTTCATCAACAGAGAATAAAAATAAATTTATACAGGTATCAATGGGGTAATTTGGGGAAACTGTGAAATTTTTAACAGGGTACGCACAGTATTTCCGTTCAAATCCTAATTTACCCCAGAGGTTTCATTTTCTTTTCAATATCTTTTCCCCATAAAAATGTTTTCCCTTCTCAAAACTAAATACAAATTGTTTCCTACAGGCTATTTTCAACAAAAAAAATAACAGAGTCTGTAGAAAACTTTTAACAGAGAAATAACTATTTCCTCTTCAAACAATTACCGTGAAAAACAGGAATTTAGGAAAATAAAACTTCTTTTCACAGACTTCTTTTCAACATTAAATAAATTATAAATACAAGGGAAATACCTATTTCCCTGAAGCTTCAAATATTCTTTCTGGTGAAGAACTGCTTGCCTGTAGCTTCCAAAGCTTTTCTGTACACCAAATCCCAAACCAGAATTCAAACCAAAGAACTTCCACAAGTATTCAACAGAACCAAATAACACAAACCAATTTTACCAAATTTTTTAGCAGAGCCCTGATATTTTATCGTGAAGCAAAGAATAATCCTCTGTGTTTTCCCAGATCCAAAATAATATCCGTAAACAAATTCCTCAACCAAAAAATCATAAATGCACTGGCACACTTGTCGAGAAGTACAAAATATCTTCTCAACAACTTCTCGGCAATCTTGCCTTTCAAGATTTGCATGATTTAATTAATTTATTTAAAATTAACAATTTTTAAATTGCAAATATATTTAATAATAAAATATGCCATTTCCAAATAATATTTAAATTTCAATAAATCTATACACACACAATTTAAAACAATTTAAATTTATTTAATTAATTAATTAGTTTAATTAAATAAATTTAATCTTAATGATTAAATCATTTAACCAAACAAACTAATTAATTAATTAAATACAAGTAAATCTTATTTTTTTTCAACAATTAAAAATTAATTGAAATAACAATATATTAAAGAATATTAAACTATCATTAAAATTGACAAAATTACCTTTCAAGCAATTAATCCAAACAGAAAAAGACAAGACAATCTATGACTCTGAACTAAACAGACGATGTACTATGACCAGGTTATAGACTAGGCTAGGATGAACCAAACTACTACCTCCCAATCAACATATCCGTTGAGTCTTGACACGCTCAGACCTGAGTAACCAGGTGGAGTTGGTGTCATGTACCTGCAATCCTGCAACCAAGCAATAACATGCATATATATATATATAAACCATTGTACAGGCACAGCGTGCGGAGAAAATTACGGACATCACAGGGCACTCGTAAGCGAGTGATACGATTCCGTTCTCCACACCAATACATGACACATCAGACTAACGAATTAAATAACAGTTAGTCCATCATAAACATATACATAGCAATAATCATCTGAAAGTAAACATCTACGCTATATCAAAGCATGTCTGAAATCAGTAATCACCATACAATGTATCATCATGTCACAAAATAAATCCACTGTCGCTCAAAATCAGCGATCCAAAATATCCAAACAAGGCACCAAAGTCTAACAGTATGAATACATGCAACAAAAAACATAAGCATGAATGGAGGGGTACTACATCCTCCCCCCTAGGATCAGGCTTGCTCCTGAAAGCCTGCAAACAGATAGGGATAAAGTTCCCTCATGCATGTCGCATCCTCCCAAGTAGCAGAAGCCCCATGGCTAGGATCCGATTGGACCCTCACCTGATCAACGTCTCGACCCCTGAGACCGAGCGTCTGGTGATGTAGAATGGCCACGGGCTCCAAAGCCAGCTGCCCGTCCTCTACCTGTAACGCATTCCAATCAAGTACATGAGATATGTCGGGATGATATGGTCTAAGAACTGATACATGAAAAACATCATGAATACGAGACAAACTGGGTGGTAAGGCGAGTCGATACGCCACAGGGCCAATTCTCTCTAAGATCTCAAATGGCCCAACGAAACAAGGTGCAAGCTTAGAGCCTTTTCCATAACGGATTGGACTCTTTCGTGGTTGCACTCGAAGAAACACTCTATCACCAACAACAAACTGTCGGTCTATCCTATGCACATCGGCATATTTCTTTTGCCTATCTTGTGCTGTTATCAAATGTTCTCTAATACGGTCAACCTGTTGCTCCATATCTCGAAGCATCTCAGGACCAAGTAACACTCTATCCTCTAGTCGATCCCAACTTAGTGGGGTTCGACAAGGACAACTGTATAATGCCTGAAATGGTGGCATACCTATGGAACTTTGATATCCATTATTGTAAGCAAATTCTACTAAATACAGATAATCCTCCCAACCTGATTATTGGTTCATTACGTACATCCTTAGCATATCCTCTAATATTTGATTAACTCTCTCCGTTTGTCCATCAGTTTGAGGATGATACGCTGAACTAAAGTTCAACTGTGTACCTAGAGCATGTTGTAATGAAGTCCATAAAGCTGAAGTAAATACGAGATCTCTATCAGAAATAATCCTACGAGGAATTCCATGCAATCTAACTATGTCCTCCATAAATATCCTAGCTACGGATGAAGCATTGTATGATGATCGTATTGGTGAAAAATGAGCTACTTTAGTCAATCGTCAATAGTTACCATAATGGCATCATGTCGACGTGATGACGTAGGTAACCCTACAATAAAGTCAACAGATATAATATCCCATTTCCATTCAGGAATGAGATGTGGCTGCAATAATCCAGCGGGATGTTGATGCTCAGCTTTAACTCGCTGGCATTCAAGACATCTCGATACATAATCAGCAATATCACGTTTCATACCAGGCCAGAAATACAATTGCCGAAGATCGGCATGCATTTTCTTAACTCTTGGATGAGCTGAATACGAAGCTCGATGAGCTTCAGTCATAATTAATGTATGAAGACCCTCGAAATGTGGTACATATATACGACCTAAATGCCATAATATACCATCTAGTTCAAGGACATATCCTGCAAATCGACCTTCTAAAGGTCTACCAGATTCAATCTCCGACCTTACTTCCTGATACAATCTATCAGTAGGTAGTACTACTAATATTTGACCTCTCAAATCTACTTCAAGAGTAGTAGCAGAGATCTCATGTCGACGACGACTAAGAGCGTCAGCCACTACGTTCTCCTTTCCTTGAACATATCTCACTTCAAAATCGTACTCACACAAGAACTCCATCCACCGTCTCTGCCTAGCATTCAAGTTAGGTTGCGTAAAAATGTATTGTAGACTACGGTGATCAGTGTGAAGTTCGAAAAGATGACCTAACAAGAAATGTCTCCATCGAACTAATGCATGCACAACTGCAGCCAGTTCGAAATCATGAGTGGGATAGTTTAATTCGTGATCTTTGAGTTTGCGAGACTCATAAGCAATCACACGCCCATCTTGCATCAAAACTGCTCCCAAACCCTCTAAGGATGCATCCGTGCATACTACGAAATCCTTAGTAGGATCAGGAACAATCAATATAGGCGCATTAGTCAACTTTTCTTTAAGTGTTTGAAAAGCCAACTGACACTACTCTGTCCAAACAAACTTCTTCCCTTTTCTCTGAAGAGAAGTAATAGGATGACCAATTCTAGAGAATCCCTCAACAAACCGCCTATAGTAACCAGCTAGACCCATAAAACTACGAACTTCACCTACATTAGTAGGCGCAGGCCATTCTACAATAGCTTGAATCTTTGAAGGATCCACAACAATACCTTTCCCAGATATCACATGTCCAAGATATTTTATCTCAGATTGAAAGAAATCACACTTCTTCAGGTTCGCATACAATTGATTTTTCCTTAAACATTGCAATACCTGTCTCAAGTGTTCTTCATGTTCCTTCATGTTTCTCGAATAAATCAAAATATCATCGAGAAATACAAGGACAAAGCGATCAAGGTAAGTACGAAAAACACCATTCATTAGACTCATGAATACTGATGGTGCATTCGTTAACCCAAACGGTACTACTGTGAATTCGTAGTGCCCATAACGAGTTCGAAATAAAGTTTTATGAATGTCTGCTTCAACAATTCACAATTGATGATACCCAGATTTCAAATCAATTTTAGAGAACACATTAGCTCCCTTGATCTGATCGAAAAGATCATCGATTATAGGCAAAGGATAACGATTCTTAATCGTAACCTTGTTCAATTGACGATAGTCAATGCATAGCCTAAGAGATTTGTCCTTCTTCTTTACGAAGATAACAGGTGCTCCCCAAGGGGACACACTTGGATGAATGAAACCCTTTTCTAACAGTTCCTCTAATTGAATACGAAGTTCTTCTAACTCCTGAGTCATCATTCTATATGGAGCTCTAGATATAGGCTCAGCTCCAGGGAATAGGTCAACTCTAAAGTCAATATCCCACTTCAGTGGCATTCCAGGTATATCATCTGGAAAAACATCAGCGAATTCCCTAAGAATAGGATGATCATCAAGAGATACCTCTTGACTCTCACCTTCTTCCAAATCAGTAACTGTTGTTGCAAACAGTTGACAACCCTGACGAAGACATCTCTTTAATTGCATAGCAGATATCATCCGCAAAGAGATAGGTCTTTGAACACCTATGATTTCCACTTTCGCACCTAAATCATTAATGCAACTAACTGTCTTAATTCGACAGTCAATCACAACATGATAAGATGCTAACCAATCCATACCTAAAACTATGTCATACGATCCTAAAGGTGTAACATAAAGATCTACTAAGGTAGTTAACGTACCAATTTTAAGTTCACAATTATGTACTAAATTTTCTACTGCTACTTTCACCCCAGAGGCGAATTCAACCTGCCACTTACCACCTTGTTTTACCACCACAAGACCACATCGGTCAACGATGGTCGGTGAAATAAAGGAGTTGGTAGCTCCGGAATAAAAAAGAATGGAAACACTAACACCATGTAACTTACCTGAAGTCTCGACCACTATGTTCTGGTGATCGACTTGGCGGTCATTAACCACAGCATATACTGTATGTGATCATCCTGCCCAGGCGTAGGCTTTGGTTGAGTTGCCCAAAACCCCTCTCATCGACACGCTTACAATGTGTCCCCCCACCACATGAGTAACAACCTCTACCGAATCCTCTGCCACCCGAAGGTGCATTGGATTGCTGGAAACTACCTCTACTGACAGTAGACTAAGCACTCTGCGCAGGCTGATCCTACCTATTGCGCTTGTTGCGCCACCAGTTGCGACCCTTTCCTGTTTGTGGACTATTACCTTGTTGTGGTTGTGGATTATTATTCTTTTGAGGTGTACGTTGTTGCTGTTGCTGCCCACCCTTTGAGGGTGTCTGTTGGTTCCTAGAGGAACCCCCTATCTGTGCCTGTCCACCCCGTGGACTAAAACCTGTTGTAGGAGCACTGCCAATCTGCACTCTTGTGTGACCACCTAACGCCATAACAAGGTTCTCTTCCACTATTCGAGCCTTCTCCACTGCAACTTCCATAGTCTTTGGCTCAAAGACTCTGACACCACCACTAATGCGGGCATTCAAACCCCTGATGAAGTGTTGTACTAGCATAGGCTCATCATCGCCAATACTAGCATACTGCTTGAGTTCATAGAACCTACGTTCATATTGCTCTACAGAAAGAGCCAACTGATGCAGATCATGGAAATCGTCAGCCCGTCACTGCCTCCAGTGTTCTGATAGGAACCATGCTCTAAACCTCCCCAAGAACATCTCCCAAGATACTGATCCAATATCTAAGTGGAGCTTTTGCTCCTCCAGGCGCCACCAAGTAGAGGCGAATCCTCTCAGATGCATAATAGCGCATCTCGCACGGGTATTGCTACTGTAAGGGTGCATGGCGAAGCATCTACCCAAATCCAGTAGCTAGGTCTCTGCCTCTAAGCCACCTCTTGCACCATCAAAAGTAGGAGGGCGTGCCCTCAGTAAATCCCTCATGTGTCCTGCAGTAATAGCATCCTGATGCACTGCATCATCTACTCTCCTAGGAGATCTATCTCTCTCTAACAACCTCCTGCTCAACTTCCTGTCTAGGTCTAAGTCGAGCTAGGACCTCCTCTAATAAAGGACGTATCTGTGAACCCTCTACTCCTGATTGTTCGAGATTCTGTCCCTCATTCCTCTGATCCAACTGTTTTGCCTTATCACTGTGATGAGGGCTCAGAGGGGGAGTAGCCTGAGGGATTGGACTTCGGCCTCCACCTCGACCTCTACCATGACCTCTTCCACCTCACCTAGGCAAGTTCCTACACATAAAAATAATGAGTCTTAGATACTAATCAACCAAGGCTAACAGTTTGCGACACTACGTACTAGGTCAACCTAATGGGATCGCGATTACCCAGAGCGTCCAGTGTTTGTAACCTTGGCTCTGATACCAATATGTAATGCCCCGTCATAATAACCTAAGGAATGTTGCAATAGTGTATAAAAGTGATTTTTTTCTTTTTTAAGTATTAATATTAAGTTAATTAGTTGCATACATTCATTAAGTTACGCGACGTTACACTACTTTGAGTTTCCATAGATGACTTTAGTATTTCACATTGCATATATTTAATTAATCATAAACTTAAAAGTAATCATTGCATAACATTTGAAATACCATTCAAGATAACATAAAGTACAAACATGTTTCTCACATTGCATTTGATAAGATAATACAATACTCATCCATCTGATGAGGTAGATCAATAATAATTTACATTTTACAATGTTCACCTCATAACAATTGAGGGATGTTTTACAATTCAAGATTTACAATAATGCAATAAAGAAAGTACATCTGTATCCAAGTACGAGCTCTCCATCCATGAAGCTCTCATTGCGATGATCAAAACTGGGGACCCAACGGAGTAAGGTGCATGTTCCACCCAACCATGTGGTACCCGTAGGTCCACCCCCTGTGCTAGGAGATAGTAATATGGTTACCTAGACATAATCTACTAACCCTAGACACAAGTACATAACTAACTGATGGTTACATTGCTTCCAGATTTTAGACAATTGAATGTACCAAGTACACAAGGTAGACGGTTACTTTAGGTGGAGTGTCATCACAATGTTGCAAAGGTTACCCTAGTGTTTCTTCCTAGGTTCCGGCCCCCAACCTTGGGTTACCCTGGTAACCTCTTACGAAACCCGGCCCCATTTGTGAATCATTGCGGAATCGAATGTCTTTTGAGGAAACAAGACATCGATTTTCCATTCCAGGCCTTCTCATCTTATACTCAAGACTGAACTAGCTCAAGAGTCATTAAGTGAGGCATAAACATCTTGTTAAAGATTTTAATTCTAATTACTGTGTTGTTTAGTTATCACTAACTTACTAACTCTTTGTAAGTTACCCTGACACCATTTTATGTGTCGGCCCTTACACAGAGCCACTCCCCTAAACATAACAAGGAATCTAAGTTTTCTTGACTAAGGTAGACAAGGTGTGTACCAAAAATACAACATAAAAACACTACACTTTTCATAACGAATCATCAAGTCTATGTTCACAAATTCTGGTGCCTAAACACCACACAAACCCACGTACTCAACCTTAGTCAACACAAACATTTAATTTAGCAATCATATTCCCCAAATTAGCAATTTGTCTGGAAGACTTGTAATATCTACGACATTCCCGATTTAACCAACAAAAGAGAAAATGCTATTTAAAGCAAATTTAAAAAAAAACATTGGAAATCTACTTTAGGATTTACTAAATCCAATCAATCAAAATATGATTTACATAACAAATCATCTAAAATTAAATTTATTTTCCATTTAATTCGAAAATAAAATCTCTACTTTGCTCAATAACATAACCACACATATAAACGTGATATTTATAAACTCAAAAATATCTAATTAATTTAAGCATAAATATTTCGTCATAATGAATTAATTATGAAAATATCACATTATAAATCAAAAACTAATTTATATACTTTTCAAATTTATAATAATGAATTAATCATTTAAATATTCATATTAAAATAAATATTTTAATTAAAACATATATAACATATATATATATATATAATACATTATAATAATATATATTATATATAATATATTATAAATATACTATATATATAATATATATATATTATAATAAATTATATATATATAATAAAAGAAATATAAATTTCTAATTTTAAATCCATACGGATTTTAAAAAAAAAAACAAAAGTTTTAATATTTAAAAAGGGCCATCCCCAAGGGCCTCCCTTCGAGAAATGACTAGCGCCACCATAAGAAATGGGGAGGGTTTCGGCCCTCCCAAACATTGAAATTTAATTTTATTATTTTTTTAAAAATTCTCTCAAAATTCGCCCATACGGCGAAAACGAAAATTTAAATTCTTCTGGTTTAAATAATTTCGCCTGTATGACAATTTCCAGATTCACTATTTTTTTTTTTTAAATAACATTTTCACAATCAAATTTATATGTGAAGAAAATTATATATATATATATATATTAAAAACATACAGGGTTTCATCAATAGAGAATAAAAATAAATTTATACAGGTATCAATGGGGTAATTTGGGGAAACTATGAAATTTTTAACAGGGTACGCACAGTATTTCCATTCAAATCCTAATTTACCCCAGAGGTTTTATTTTCTTTTCAATTTCTTTTCCCCATAATAATGTTTTCCCTTCTCAAAACTAAATACAAATTGTTTCCTATAGGCTATTTTCAACAAAAAAAATAACACAGTCTGTAGAAAACTTTTAACAGAGAAATAACTATTTCCTCTTCAAACAATTACCATGAAAAACAGGAATTTAGGAAAATAAAACTTCTTTTCACAGACTTCTTTTCAACATTAAATAAATTATAAATATAAGGGAAGTACCTATTTCCCTGAAGCTTCAAATATTCTTTCTGGTGAAGAACTACTTGCCTGTAGCTTCCAAAGCTTTTCCGTACACCAAATCCCAAACCAGAATTCAAACCAAAGAACTTCCACAAGTATTCAACAGAACCAAATAACACAAACCAATTTTACCAAAATTTTTAGCAGAGCCCTGATATTTTCTCGTGAAGCAAAGAATAATCCTTTGTGTTTTCCCAGATCCAAAATAATATCCGTAAACAAATTCCTCAACCAAAAAATCATAAATGCACTGGCACACTTGTCGAGAAGTACAAAATATCTTCTCAACAACTTCTCGGCAATCTTGCCTTTCAAGATTTGCATGATTTAATTAATTTATTTAAAATTAACAATTTTTAAATTGCAAATATATTTAATAATAAAATATGCCATTTCCAAATAATATTTAAATTTCAATAAATCTATACACACACAATTTAAAACAATTTAAATTTATTTAATTAATTAATTTAATTAAATAAATTTAATCTTAATGATTAAATCATTTAACCAAACAAACTAATTAATTAATTAAATAAAAGTAAATCTTATTTTTTCCAACAATTAAAAATTAATTGAAATAACAATATATTAAAGAATATTAAACTATGATTAAAATTGACAAAATTACCTTTCAAGCAATTAATCCAAACAGAAAAAGACAAGACAATCTATGACTCTGAACTAAACAGACGATGTACTATGACTAGGTTATAGACTAGGCTAGGATGAACCAAACTACTACCTCCCAATCAACATATCCGTTGAGTCTTGACACGCTCAGACCTGAGTAACCAGGTGGAGTCGGTGTCATGTACCTGCAATCCTGCAACCAAGCAATAACATGCATATATATATATATATATAAACCATTGTACAGGCACACCGTGCGGAGAAAATTACGGACATCACAGGGCACTCGCAAGCGAGTGATATGATTCCGTTCTCCACACCAATACACGACACATCAGACTGACGAATTAAATAACAGTTAGTCCATCATAAACATATACATAGCAATAATCATCTGAAAGTAAACATCTACGCTATATCAAAGCATGTCTGAAATCAGTAATCACCATACAATGTATCATCATGTCACAAAATAAATCCACTGTCGCTCAAAATCAGCGATCCAAAATATCCAAACAAGGCACCAAAGTCTAACAGTATGAATACATGCAATAGAAAACATAAGCATGAATGAAGGGGTACTACAATATGTATCTACATACATTTATGTATAGAAATGTAACATGCTTTATCAATATCGATAAGAATTCTTGCATAATACAGCTTTAAGCTATATAATAGAGATATACATAAAATAGCTGATTAAACTTGTGGCTACACCATCAAGAATTAAGGTAGTTATAAGCTATCCATTTGAGTGTATTTACAACTCTATATTTAACACATACTAACCCATTCAAACATACATCCTCAATTTTTTTGCATTTTAATTTCAGAACAATTCATGCTTATAACATGAGAAGGATTCTTGATACTCTTAAAAATGTAATGAAAGTTAATACATGGCGTGGTGTAAAATCAAATCCAACAATTAGGTTATGGGAATTGGTAATTTATCAAATGCCACAACTTTCTATTTTTATTTTATGATTTATATATCCAAATTCCCTTTTGCACCTATTTAAATATTCTTGGTTAGGAATAACCAACCATTCTCAAAAGATTAACTTACTTGACAATTATATTTAAATTGAGTGACCAACACAGTTATAGTCAACTAGTGGTATAGGATTGTAACATACTTTATCCATAGTCTAGTGAGCTTTATAGGTCCAATGTTTGAAGTATTCTTTGATATAAATGTAATAACTGTTAGAAATATGAAATAGATTGAATAACCCAAGGAATTTTTTAAGAGAAAATCAAAGTTACATAAACTGGAAAAACATAATAATGCAAGCCAGGACTTCAAAAGATTATGCAATGTCAATGTGAAAAAATTGCATTAAGAGCTTCCAAGTTGAAAATATACAAATCAAATATGCATGAATAATGACTGCATGCATCAAAGTGCATGTATTCCAAAGTATGCAATAATTCAAGAGAATGAATGGATGCAAATACAAGCTAGGTAGTGAGTTTATATAAAACTTAGGAGAGGAAGTAGGTGGAAAATCTAACCAATAGGAATCAACCACAAAAAGTGGAGATGGACCACAAAAAGTGGAGATGCCCACCAAAGGTGGAAAGTATGGACCACCAAAAGTGGAGATGCCCATCAAAGGTGGAAAGTGGTTCCACCCTTTAAGGAAGGGAACACCTCATCACTTATCTCCTAGTTATTAAATAAAAAACTCACTTTATTATCCTAAGAAAACTTAATTAAGTGTACGAAAAATCTAGGACTAAGGGAAAATAAATTAACCCACTAGAAAAATAAAAACCTAGACTAACACCCCCCCTTAAGCACAACTTAAGAGGATGTAGAAGATGGTCCAAAATCGTTGAACAACGTTCCCTTAGGAAGAAACAAAACCAAAGGTGTATGTGAGCTATCTCCCCACTCTTGAAAGGAATATGTAGGAAGAAAAATCAAGTTGTATGGAGTCTCTAAACTTGGCTCAAGTATTTCCATGTCGATGTTGAAGGCTCCCTCAATCAAATCAGGTGTTCTAGGCCACATTGCTGAAAATGAAAGCTTAGAATCTCCTAGAGACTGATGTAGAGCACTATCCAAAGACTCAAGTATCTCCTTTGAAGATGTATCCTCCAAATGTTGATCCAAAGTATCCACATTCATATCAAACTATGATAGATGATCATGTAGAGAATGAACAAGAGGGTCAAGGTGTTCCCTCACAACAATTGAAGAAGAATAAACTTCATCAAAGAGAAGATGAATATCATCAATAGTGTCTCCCAAATCTGCAATATGAGTCTCTATAAACAAGTCTGAAACACCTATCAAGAGATCATCCCAAGCTGAATATGAAAGACAATGAATGTTCTGCTACAAAGAATCACTGGAAAATTTCAAAGAGGCAACATTGGAATATGAAGTAGCAACAGTAGATGGTGATGGGGCATCAATGAATTGATCATCCACACAAGATGGGGAAACACAAGTCTTAATATCATCCACAATAGCTTGGTTCTCCAAGGAAACATCACTTTCAAACGAAGATCCAATGTCTCCATACAAGTGCTGAATGATGGTTCAAGCAGTGAAAGGGCACTCAATGTGCTCTACATGATGTAGAATATCCTCAGAAATAGTAAGACATATTAATCCATAAACCATGTCATTATTGTTAAACCATGTATTCTTCTTATTATAGTCACTTGGCTTAGGAATGAGTCCAAGGAGATAGGGCAGTAGATCCTGCTCAAGGAAATGATTCTTTATCCCTTGTTTCCAAGACAAATAGTTCTTTGAAGTTAGCTTGACAACAAAAGGATGAAAATAATTTTTAAGAGACATGCTTAACCTCCCCATAAATGGAACTTTATCTTAGTTCGTGATTACAAATTGTTTGTGTAATCCCCCCAAGATTGATACATAAATAAATTTAAGTGAATACAAAAAGAGACATCAACAGACACCCCTCCCTTTCCACTAGTCTCAGAAATTACCCTCCCAAAATATTACAATGTTGGCACTTTATGATTAGTGTATTTGCAAAGCCTTTTCCAAGATACAATGCTCATAGGACCACAATGACCAAAATTATAAATTCTGATACAAAATGAATCTAAGATAAAATATTGAAAAATTAGCTCTGTAGCTATGTATTTCTCTTCAATACCTTTCCAACGCCTATTTGTTTCCAAAATTGGGAGCACTGGGGCGAAAGTTATGACTCATTGAAGAAAAATGAAACATCAACTTCAACCTGCAATATATGACAGAAAATAGAAAAAATTCTTTTCAAAACCTTTGTAAATGGAAAGTGATCATCTCCAGCTTTCCAATGAGATATCGTTTGTAGAAAACAGACATCGTGGTGAAAAGTTATGATTTTTTTAAAAAACAGGCTAAATTTTGCCTGTAGTGACGACCCCCTAGCAAAAGAAAAATTTGCCAAAAATCAAATTCGTCTAAAATAGACAAAGTTTATATGAGAATAGAGATTTTTGGGCCTTCTGAATGCAATGGAAAGGTCTATTTGGGCCGAAAATGTTCCAATAAAAAAATGTTCGTAGATTTGAACTTCTAACCCCCATTTGCAACTTTGTCAAATGATCTCTAATTTGGATGAAACAAAAGCCAAATCCAACTTTCTTGAGCCTTCTAGACGTGTTGGAATAGTAAAAAATGCTACAAGTATAACCATAAATGATGCAATCACCTGAATCTCACAAAACACATATGCAAAATAAAGAGGTAATTAAATATTTACAAATCCTTTCTAATTTTCCAAATCGTTCAAGAACGCAAGAGAAGAGCATATGAGAATTTACAAGAAACTCAATCTCTCAATCAAGAATCTAAGAGCTTAGATTTCTCAAAACAAAAGCTCTGATACTATGTTAGAAATCTGAAATAGATTGAATAACCCAAGGAACTTTTTAAGAGAAAATCAAATTTACATAAACTAGAAAAACATAATAATCCAAACCAGGACTCTGAGAGATTATGCAGTGTCGATGTGACAAAATTGCATTAAGAGCTTCCAAGCTAAAAAGATACAAAGAAAATATGCATGAATAATGACCGCATGCATCAAGGTGCATGCATGCCAAAGTATGCAACAAGGCAAGAGAATGAATGGATGCAAATACAAGCTAGGTAGTGATTTTATATAGAACTTAAGAGAGGAAGTAGGTGGTAAATCCAACCAATATGAATCAACCACAAAAAGTGGAGATGGACCACCAAAAGTGGAGATGCTCACCAAAGGTGGAAAGTATGGACCACCAAAAGTGGAGATGCCCATCAAAGGTGGAAAGTGGTTCCACCCTTTAAGGAAGGGAACACTTCATCATTTATCTCCTAGTTATTAAATAATAAACTCACTTTATTATCCTAAACAAGCTTAATTAAGTGTAGGAAAAACTTAGGACTAAGGGTAAATAAATTAACCCACTAGGAAAATAAAAACCTACACCAACAATAACCACCCTTGAGTTGCTACTATTTTTTGGATTCATTTCATAAAAAATACAAACTTAGTCAACCAAGCATCTTCTATCTAATTTAGAATTTTTGACTTCATAACTTCTCCAACCATAGTTATGATGACAATCCTATGCCACCACTCATATGTTTACATTAAAAAATAGTAAGCTCCCAATATCATGATCATTCCTCAACCTAGACCTTAATCCTCAAGGGTTTATTTATGATGACCTTGTCTACATATCCCTTTGAGAATTAGAGGCACCATTGTTCACACACCAAAGCTAGAGATAATTCATCCTCTCCTAGATTGTATGAGATCTCTAGTCTCACCTCAAATCACAACTATTCATTAAGCTCTTGCTTTCAATTTAATTCAATTACAATAAATGATATCAAATACATTCATAATAAATGTTGGTACCGTGCGAACATTATTGTACAAACATAAACAAAACTACATAGGGGACATATTATTCTAACATCACATGTTCACATAATGATTGACTCAAGCATACGTCATTTCTACATAACATGACTAGCACCCATTAGTGCCACACACACATAGGTGATTAACTCTTATACAAGTCACAAGTATACATGAGAGTTAGTTCAAGCATACATCACATATACATAGGGTGATTAACTCATAGATAAGCACAACAATGAACTTAGGCATCCAACACATATACACAAGGTGGACAATTTAACAACCTTACAAATACCCATAATGACCAACTAGCAAAAGTAAGTAATTACAACCTTATTGCAAGTATTGTTTCCTTCTCTTGGCTCACCAATACATAAGCCTATAAGCACATCCCATTTGGAAAAAGAATGTTAGTACATCCCTTGCTAAACTGTGATCTTCCTAACCTTTTTCCCAATCCACTAACATCTATGATGAAAATAAACATCCCATAATACTAGTTTTTATCACTGGGAAGGGCATAAGTATAACATATGTATTGATTATCTCACACATATATAGTGACCGACCAACAATAGAAAGTGGATGCAACACTATTACATACATCTTCCCATTACTTGGTGTACTAACACTTACTCATTAAGTATATCCCATTTAAAAAAAGGAATGTTGGTGCATCCCATACTACACCGTCGGTCCCATCTTTTTTCTTGATTCTCTACATTAATTGTGATGGGTGAGAATCCCATACTAATTGTGACTATCAATGGATAAGGAGTAAGTGTCATAACACATATTACATAAGACCATTAATAAGTATAGACACTCTAAAATCCACCACCAATTTTTATCTCAATAATTTCTTGTAATTTAATTAATTAATTATTCTCATAATTAACTACTTTACCACATTCTTATAATTAAATCAATAAACCATTATTTAATTAATTATCCTTCACAATGATTTATACATATTCCTATTCATCTCGTAAGGTTAATTAACTAAGCCAACTTAATTAAATAGCCTCAACTTCTAACTCTTCCAACTTAATCAATCATTTAATCTATGATTAATTCTCCTTAGCATTTCTTCTATTTCAAAATCCACATCATAATTAGTCCTTAACCTCTTAATCCTAAACACTCAATCCATTTATATGAATCTTAATTTTAACCATTTTTCTCTTGCCATGTGCTCCCACTTCCTCCATGCTCCATGTGTGAGCATGCCAACTTAGCTCACTTCTTGTTCACAAATGTGTGAGCATGTGAACTTGGATGCATGCTAATCCTCCATCCCACCCCTTGATCTTGACTCATCTCCACCTCTTTGCTCACGCATGCGAGCATATCTCCCACACATGCCATCTTGCTCATACGTGTGAGCATGCTTAACCTTTCGACATCATGTGTCATTTGTCCCTCTTCTCATTTAATCCCACACCTTGATAAAATCATATCCTTTGATCTTGGAACTTCTTCTCCCCTCCTCTCCATGGATCAAAATCTTAACTATTAATTCAAATTTACATCATGGCCCTCCATTTTCCTATTGAAAAATCCATTAAATGAGAGGCCTCCCCTCTCGCTACTTTCATGCTAAACACATCATCTCAATACTATCCTATCCACTTGAATAGTAAGTTTGCAAGAAGTACTCACATATATATATTGACACTTATCCAAAAACTAATAATGAAAGTATAGATATTGTATTGTTTATTCTCAATTTGCATCATCACTTACTATCTTGGTTAGTTTATTCTAATAGAAATGTATCTTTTACTTGAGTTTTTGAAATTTTATTGTACTAATGCATTTGTTTGAGTTCATTTTGAAGATGCACATTTTGACAGACTCTGCTAGGGACTCCCACAACCCTTGTTTTATTTCAAGCTCAATATTTGACTAAACTAGAACGACAAAGGCTGGTTACAGAAATAATAGAATATTCAGGTCCCCCCTGATCTCCACTGATATTTTAAAGTAAATAGTCTGACATATTATTTTCCATTATGTCTGTATGTTTCAAAACATGCATATTGTGAGATTCTCAAATCACTAAATCAGTACCAGCACTTTAAGGTAATTTTGTTCAACAATAATAGGTGTGTGTAGATACCTTAAAATCTACATCTTTATGAGCTAGCTTGTTTTCCATCACCTAGGTTGGTGTTTTTAGAAGATAACTGAGGAAATCATGAGAAGTCAGACATAAAATTTGATGAAATCATAAGAATATAGCAGTTATATTCTGAGTTTGATAAAATTGGACGTCTTTGGACCACATTGTGTGACCATAAAGGGTAGAGCTATCATGCGCTATAGTTTGCATCCTGTAGTCATAATCCTATGTTGTTGATCCCACGATCTTTTGATACTTGTGTGTTAGTATGTTTTATGAGGCATTTTGACAAACATTTTGTATGTTTTATTCTTTAGGCATAAGTATTCTATAGGCTCATTTGGATTATTGGTGTTTTCTTTGATAGATGTTAAAGCCATGTTTCATCAACTCTATTTTGGTGCATTCTATGAACATGCCAGAATTTTTTTGTGTGAGGTGAGTTTTTGCTAGATGCAATCGCTTAAAAATCTCTAAGCCTTTTTAACAGATCTCCGGCACTACAAAACATGCAATCACTATGTTTTATTAATCCAGAGTTCTTTGAAAATTTAGTTTTGTTAGAGTTTCTTGCTCTCATGGGGTATTTATGCTGAGTGTTCCAGTATCTGATTGAGAATCTTGTTTTTAACTATCTGTTGATGGATGTTCATACGCTGTCCCAAGGTTCCCATGCTTTATTTTAAATGGTTTACATGCTGTGCTTTCATTTTGGGTTCTGAAACTACATTTCATTGAAACATTCTAACAAATTCCATGGCCTTGTATGTGTCACTTATGTTTTTATGTGTGGGTAAAGGTAAGGAGAATACATACAAAAATTGAAGAATCTGATTTTACCCTCACAATTACATTTTCTCGATTGTTCCAAAGGCCATTTTAATACATTGTACATATATCTTACAATCATGGCCTTTACCTAAGAACATGTGTATTTAGGGCATTGAAAGTTCATGTGACCTGATTATGCTTCCAAAATCTACACATATGGAGCTTTGAGTGTTTTAATGATTTAAATTTATATTTTGAAAATATTGATAAATGCATATTTATGGTTAATGTCTGCATTGTCTTTGTGTTTACAACTTTTATTTTCATAATCTGAAAACTTGTAGGTGTTTACATTAGTCTCAGACATACCTTCTAAATTATTAATTTTGTGGTTTTGCAGAATATTTGTTGAATAATTGATTATAGACCTTTTTCATTTTTGGATTCTTTGTATGCATTTTTTTTGTTCACATTGAAAATTAGGATTAAAATTCACTTTCACATTTTGATTTGGGTTAATTAATTTATGAGTACTTTTTATTCTAAAATGATATTTGTGTATGCTCTCTCCTTGTGCCCTAGGGCGACCTTGAGGAGTAAAAACAAGTATCATCTTTTTTTTATTTTCCTTTTTAGGAGGTCTATCTAGCAATTTCATCATCCTAGAGGATGATCTCAACCATATAAATTTGGTGGATTATAAAACAGAGGGGGAGGGGGGAGAACAAAAGTTGTACCCTAAAGGAGGAGTTGTCATTGTTGGCCTGGCCTTGGCTTGCGTGATTGAGGTAAAGTGAGCAATCACTTACCTTAGACAACACCCTAGTTCACAGATCTAGGTCCCATGTTCCCTTGTATATATCAAGGATACCTTAGAGAGGCTTTTTTAGCCTAATATAAGGCTATCAACCATTTTTTCCTATGGTGCATAGGATACCAATTAGGCTTGAGAAGTTACTCACACTTACCTTCAAGTGGTAGAGGTAGAGCTGACTTTTGACAAGGCTTTAGCCTCCATGATAAGGTGTGCATAGGTGGTCCATGACCTTCTATTCCTTAGTTATCCACACCCTTGGTAGATGGTATATATGTGCAACAAGGATTGATACTCCCTTATTGAATAATTTAAGGCTCATTGTTGTGTTTTCTTGATTGGGTGTTGTGAATACCAAGTGCTTACTTGTAAGCCTTCACACCAAGTCAAGTATTTGAAAACCATTTATTTGTTTGACACCATTATCCAAATTGGTATACTTAAAATAAAAGTTGAAGCCAAGGTTAGTTCATCATCCATAATCCTAGCCCAACCTTAGGCCAAATCATTTCACCTTCCCATCTTATCCTCACAATTTTAGTCCATTTTCTATAGCCTAAAAAAATCCATCCCCTTACACATCATACCCAACAATCCATTCCCATTAATCCTTTCAAACCTTAATCCATTATCCCTATTCCATACCATTATCTTTCAAACCCACTATCCATAGTACTTGTCCACTATCCTTCCAAAACCATTATTCATGGATCATTTTCCCATATTTAATTATCCAAATTTTCTTTGATCAACTAGCCTTAATCTACATCAACAACCATAGTCCAAACCTTACTCCCTAAAGCTACCTTACCTCACCATAACCTTAGTCCAAACCTTAAGCCATTATCCATAGACCATACTCTTAATCCATCTTACCTTAATATCCCATACTCCATATCCACCATCTTCCAAAACATTAGTCCTTATCCATAGACTTCATCCATTATATTTCCAAAACCTTAAATCAAGAATTCATAACCATTACCCATTTATTCTTTCACCTTAGTTTTTGTTCCATATCTTCATATTATCCCAAACCTTAGGAATTTTGTCCTAATCACCTTATCTGTCATCCTCATATCATCTCCAACTTTCAGATATTTATCCTAATTACCTCATCCACCATCCTCAGACTATCCCAAAATTTAGGAACTTTGTCCTAATTGCCTCATCCACCATCCTCACATTATCCCAAACCTTAGGACCTTTTTCCTAATGACCTCATCCACCATCCTCATATTTTCCCAAACCTTATAATTTTTTTTCTTAATTAATTTATCCACCATCCTCACACTATCCCCAATTTTAGGACCTTTTTCCTACTCACCTCATCCATCATCCTCATATTATTCCAACTTTAGGACCTTTTTCCTAATAACCTCATCCACTATTCTCAAATTATCCCCCACCTTATGACTTTTGTCCTACTCACCTTATCCACCATCCCCGCATTATTCTAAACCTTACAATATTTTATCCCAATCACTTCATTCCACATCAAACATCATTCCAAGACTAAGGACCTTTTGTACAAATACCCTTGAATCCACATTAAACATTAGTCCATCCCTTATTCTATTTAAACCAAACCTAAAACCACACAAAATTCAGTCCATCTCCTAAACCGCATCAACCTAATTCTTTCCAAAAAATTAAATTCACACCCATCATCCTAAATTGACATAACACTAGGAATTTGGTCCTCTTCACCCATCCAAATTTATCTTAGTCCATCAAACTTAATCCATCCTTTAGATCCATCACTCATCTAAGTAAAACCTTAGTCCATCTCAAACCATTAAACTAAACCTTGGAGCCTTAGTCTTGATTTGATACCCAAATTAATTGCCATGCACCGAAAATTCAAAATACATTTTCATTTCTAAATCATCACATATAACCTTTGAGTTTAGGGGGAATTACCCTTTGGTACTCATTGATCCAAATATCATCCTCCATCCAACTTTAAATTAAATCATTATCCAAGTTGTCCCACTCTCCATAAACCATTTGAAAAGATCAAATCCAAATTTTTGAGAGCCTAGGTTATCATTGAACAATAAGTCACCTCACATCGATCTTCATAATCCAACACCCTACCATCTTTAGAAGTAATCCTTGAATAGTTAAAAACCCACCTTTGGACCCCTCTCTGAATAAAAAATCATCCCAATCCATCATATAGAATGCTTAATTATTCTAGGGCCTAACCTCCAATCCTTGGGACTCTTAATATTGTTAGGGATCATAATCCATCCTTTGGGATTTTATAACCATTAATAGATTCCAAAATATTGATCAAATCCAAACATCTTTGGGCTCCAAAAGTGTGTCACATCCATAGTCCAATATTAGAAAATCAATCCTTTCATCCACATAGTTTACCCAACCATCTATTCCCACCTTTGAGAATCATTCTATCCATCCAAGTTATCTATCCAAGTCATTCTAAAGTCACCCATAATATCACCTAAGGATATCATCCATTCAAGATACAATTTCCTTTTCCAACATAACCATCCAATCCAACCATCACTTCAAAACTTTGAGTCTAAAAGGTTTCCCCCATTTTCCACTCATTTGATCCAAATCCAAATCCATCAACCATTGACACCCACCATCTACCACATCAAAACCTAAAACCAAGACTAATGACTCATATCACACAACAAACTTCTAGAATTAGAAATCCTAAAGAAAATCCCTTCCATAGCAAATCCCTCATAGGATAGTTCCCTTTCCTAGGAGAATCGTCCCAAGCCCACCATGGAAAAGTTATATTGATGAGGACACTCCTAATCAACCCAAGTACACTATTAATCCCAAAAATATCCTTAATTTCAAACAATGGTGTGGCCTCATGGAGAGATTTGTGGAAATAAACAAATATGCAATCCTAAGGAAAGTTATTGAATTGGGGGATAAATTACCACATGATTATGACCTCTCCATCCTTAACAACATAGTATACCTTGATCCCTAGATCATGAACATGTCCATACTAAACTTCATCAAGATCATAACACCACATCCCAAACTAAAAATACTTTCACCATTAATGAAAAGCACACACATGAGAACCATGCCCAACATACAATATAAACCTCCAAAAATAATTTCAAAAGTCTAGTCACATCTACCATAGACACATGATATAGGGGAAAACAACATGCTTCTCAAGCTGAATACATCTCCACTCAAAATTCTTCACTAGCTAGAAAACAAATGAAACTTGAAAGTCTAGTTTTTAGTTTAAATAGGATAGATTTTTCCCTTTGTTAAATGTAATTTATTGTGTAGGCGATCTTGGAAAGGTGACCTAAGTATACTCTACACCTTGCTTTGATGGTATGTCCTCTTGTCCATGTTTTTTATAATATTTTAGTTGAACTTTTGTTTGAAATGCACTTGAGTCAATTTTTTTTCACATCTTATACAAGTGACAAGAAAAAGCAACTAAGGCAATCTTTCTTAAACCCCACACCAATTTTAAATAAACTTGTTTGTATTTTCATATAAATTTATTTTCTAAGAATGCTTTATACTCCACATCATTTGTCATTTTATGTTGCAACTCAAAATGCATAAAATAAAACAAGGTGAATATAGGTATGTTCCAAGGTTCCACACCTATTTTGGGAAGTGACACCTACCTATATTCATATATTTCCACTCTCAATCTTGATAATATGTAAGTGTATAAAAATGGATAGACATCATGGTAGGTCCAATGATGACCTAATGAATCAACATACAACCTATGTGGCATGAATAAAAATCTCTCTCAATTGATCCTAATATAATTGAAATGCTAATTTTATCCTAGAGACATCTCTCTATCTTTGTTTTGTGTTTCTTAGTCATTTTCTTAGCTTTTACACCTTGTTTATTGTCAATGGATTTTTGTATTTAATTTATGTATTTCCCTTGTTCCTATCAAATCACCTTAGTAATCAAGGGAATGCCTTGTCTAATGTGCATTCATTGTAGTGACTGAAATATTATCAACAATTCTTACATGATTTCTTGCATGTGATTTCTCTCACATTAACTTTCTCTCTCGAAATCTTGTTGTAAGTATGGATGAGCACACCCAACATAGTGAAATTTTAGTTCTTCTCTCTAATTATGGATATTTTGATGTCAATAGAAGGGAAAAATATTTTGCAAGGGTCCTTTGGTCTATAATTTTTCTAACACTCTTGCTCTTGCCTCTCTCTATCCATGAACATCACCAGCTATGAGATTTTGTTTTGAAGAATTTTGCCAAGATTCCAATCCTCTTATATGTTTCATATAACATCTATTACAACTGAGTGAACATACAAAACCTTTAGGATTCATAAGGTAATTATTTCAATCATTTACATTGCTTCTAATAGCTTGGAAACTCTAATTCAAATATTTTAGTAGCAACATTTTGTTTCTCTTCAATCTATTTGTTTGTTCTTCCCACCTTCCTTCCATCAAAGGGAGAGTCCATAGTTTAGATGATAAAGGATATTGAACAACTATGTCACTAAAGACAACATTGTGCCACAACTATGAAATCTTAAATCTTGGATCAATCATATCCCATGCTGATTCTATTTATTTATCTTATTTATATTACTATATTAGAATAGTTCTTAGTGCTAACTTAGTTATTTTCTCGCTCCAAAACTGTAACATTCAATTGGAAGATTTGGATTTAGGATATAATACTTTTATTTTTGTTAGATTAGATCATTTTATTGCAAGTAATCTAAAATAGGTGCATATTCCTTTCAAAAACTACAAAAGTAGAGGCAAACTTCAATAGTAAACAAGAAAATTTGACAATTGGCTAGCAAATTAAACCAAACGAATGAACCAAATATAAAACTCATTCATTATTGCCATTGTATTGAACTTTTTTAGTCATAAAATAAGCAAGTGCTCACTATTGATTGTAGCTTGTGAAAAACACTTATTTCAATTGTAAATAAAAATAAAATGTTCAATTAATTAGTTGCAAGTTTAATTTCTTGGTTTTGTTTTCAAGTTTGCATGTTATCACATTCAATTCTAAAATGGATATATTTTTTCAAATTGCTAATTTAGTATCCATGTTTATAATTCTATTATAGAGTAGGTCTATTTTTTTTCTATGCAATCATATTATAATATATAAGAACATAATTTTTTTTTTCATTGTTTAACATCCAAATATAATTTAAAATACAAAAAAAAACACAAAATTGAAAACAACGAGGTAAATAAGTAGGACCTTTTCATTCAAATGAAACACAAGCTCCAAACTTAGTTCAAACTTCCACAATGCAACATCAAACATTTCAATTGAATAGCCAAACATCTCAACAAATGATAAAAAAAGTGAACTAAGGCAATTAAGTGGTTTCACCTATTTATTTTCCCTTTACTTGAATTTGACATAATATGTCTATGTGTTTGGGTGTGAGAGAGGAATATATGGAAGCTACTTTGAGAGAGCTAAGGGATAGTTTATCAACTCCTACAACCATTGAAGTAGAAGACTATGCTAGAGTTATAGAATGAATTCAACATGAAAATGATTTTTTACAAGCAATTGAGATATCTAACTTAAACAAAGTATTCAAAGAGAAATTTGTTGTCTCAATGTTCTCTTTGAATTGGTCCAACTAAACCTCAATGATTTTCATCAAGAGACAAACATTATATGCACAACAACAAATTCTCATTCTATCATCACCACACTTTGACCAAGATTCCTTGTTATCTATGGAACACTCATTACTCATAAATATGGCGATCTATTAGACTACCCAACATTACACTTATGATTTTCTAACAAATAACATTTGTTTGCCACTTCTCTACTCTACATAAATGACACATGTGCCTTCCATTGTGATTTGTGCACAATAGTGGTGAGTCAAATTTGGTGAGTACAAGTTCACTATTCCTATGCTCAATGCATTTGAGCCTACCTCTAGTTCCCTCAAATTTATTCTACAACCTTCTAGAGTCATCCACAACCTATTTCAATTGTCCTACAATCATTCTCTAGGTGTAGCATTTGCTTATGTTTTCCATTTTAATTTCTTTTTGTTATATCACACTTCTACTTTCAATTTTTAGTTTCAAGGACCAGTCTCTTCACTTTAGTTAGTTACATTGTTAGGGTTTGTTTATTAGTGTTAGACTTTAAGTAAGAAAGTCTTATTTTGCACTAGTTTACATATATACTTAAGAGAAGAAAAATCAACCACTTTATTTCATTTTTTTATTTTCTTTCAAGTACAGGCTATATGTCAACTCTTACATAGAAAAATGCCATTTCTAAACACTAGATCATTGTTTTGGAGAGAAACAATCAAAATATGTCCAAAACAAATAGGAAAAAGTGTCAAGGATGTACTTTTCACCCATTCAACTTGAAAATGCCTTAACAATATCATTCCATCATATGATTATTATTTTTTCTTTTGACTTTTAGTATAAAATATTAGTTTAGACAAATGTATACTTAACATTCCACTATAAAAATCAAAATTGCCCAACTTCATCTTAAACCTTGGTAACTTTCTTAAAATGAAGGAAGTATGAACCCTCTAAATTACTTTCAAAATTAAAACTAATTTATACCTATTCATTTTTATTTTTTTTATTTTTATTTATTTTTAACGAGGGGAATCGGGTGCGGGACACACCAACCGGTACCACGAGAGCGCCAGAGAGTCGAACCCATGGTGGGCGCCCTGCTACAGGGAACACCTTAACCAACTGAGCTAGGACCGGCGCCCCAATTTATACCTATTCATTTAAAAACATAAAATTATCAGATTATTTTTAAAAATAAAAATAAAAATATTATGATATTTCCCTAAACCCAAAAAAAAATATAATAATTCTAAAATTTGACACTTTTTATTCTCAACCAATTAATTAATATATTATATTAAAAGATGAATAAAGTGAAGTGCTATTTGTGTTAATTATAAATAGAATATATGGTAAAACATTGTTAATCATATGTATGTTTGTGCTCAAGGGAGGATGCATGAACGAGATGAATCATGGCAATATACTCATAAGTCAGTAACGTGCAACAGAAGGTTGAGCAAGAAAGGAATTGATTGATGGCAAAGAAACCTAAGACAAATAAAGAGGCCTCTTCTACGTGTGGTTGAGTAGGAATTAGTGGTGTTAGTGATACCCTTGCATAATATTAAAAAAGAACTCCACTTTCACCTTACCATCAACAAAAAGTAGATTGAAAAACATAGCTGAAGAAGGTGCAGGAGGATTCATCCTGCCATAGATTTTAAATATTCTTTTTAAAAACCCAATCAAAACATAAGGACAAACAAGAGGCACGAGATTTAATATAAAATCTTATGTGGTGGGATGCCCTCTAAGAATAAAATTTACTGTTACAGAAAGTAATGATAGGAACATGTGAGAAGCAAACAAGAGAAGAGCATGTCAGATACACATAAAAAAATCTAGAAATCTCTATATTAAGATTGATGGGTGTATGTTGTACACATTCTCTATATTAAGATTGATGGGTGTATGTTATACCCATTTCATTATTATTCCTTCCATGGTTGTATGTTGCACTCATTCCATCCTTATTCCTTCCTTGCCTCTGGTCAAAATCTAAAAAGAGTATAAAGAAAGCAAGCGGTGCACTCAAGCTTTTCCAGCTATGTAGTCCTCTCTTGTGTTGTTGGGGTCACAGTGAGGGCCTATGAAATCATGTATAATGATGTGTTTCCACCTAATTCCTTGATCTACTAAAAACCCACTTGAGATTTCTTCTTATTAGCCCTGCTGTAAAGAAACAACAACTACCCTTTGGCTCCATCATGGCCATTGCTGTATTCCAGAAAAGGGTCTGATACACTTGGCTATCAAACATTGGAATATTTAAGTTTAGAATAGGAAGCTCTGGGATCATAGTTTTCTTAAGTAGCTTTTGAAACATCGCTATCTAGATTGATTCTCAAGGCCTTGTATGATGAAGAATTCAAGCTGTGTTGCAGGGTGTCTGGATGGACAGGTACCCACAAGAGCTACTTTTGAGAGCATCCACAAATGGCCCCATTCAGAAGCCGAATTTGTGCGTGTCATGAGGAGTAAAGATGGTCTTAATCCAAAGAGACGAGCTGAATATGTTGATGGTTATTCTTGCAGACAGATGTATCTGAGGAGTTATACCTTCTCTAGAAAGGAGACTGTGCCTGAAAAAACTAAGAAGTGCATTGGAAAAGTGAAAGACAGAATGTCCAACATGGTCCACACCTCCAAGAAAGAGAAGAAGGCTTCACTTCTCTGGAAGATCAGAAATAAGATTGTGGAGAGATATTGTGCTGCCATGGCTGCTATCTTCCACCGGCTTTTGTCATGTACTACAAGTGTGGAAGTCAGTGATCAATCCCTGAATCATCACAACTGATGGCTTCCAGATTCTCTGGTTTTTCTTGTTTGTTGGTAGTATTAGAATGAATATTTACCTTGTTTCCTGAAATAAAGTTAGTTATGGTTTCATGTCCTACAAGGTAGGGCTCGGTTAATATGGTGCTGGTTTTGTTTTCTCTCTTTTAATTGACAAGGAATTATATTACCTTGAAGTCCCTTCTGATGTTTGTGTATTGATTGGGGTAAAGGTTAAACAGCAGGCACTGAACATTCCAAATCTTTTAGATTTGATAGCAGGAGTTTAATGAAACAACCAAGTTCTGATAGTTGGTTGAATCATGAAAAGTATTATTTACTAATCAACATCCTCCTTTTATTAGCTGTTACATGTTCTTTGCATTTAAATATGGTGTCTAAAACAGTCTGCTTTTTTTCTGCTTCTTCTGATCGTTTTGATTACTTATTCACATAACTCTGGTTATTCATTCTTGATGTGCATTCAGTTTAATTGTTTAAACATATTTATCTTCCCTAGAAATTTGCTCAGAGATTTGTAAATTTAAAAAACAAAATTTGGGACCAATTTGCATAAAAGTTTTATTGGAGAGTCCATTTGAGAGTTTTGAAATGTGGATAGCTTCGAAGAATGAAACAACTGAAACATACTTTTCATTTAATCTAAATTTATGTTAAAGGTATAAATATTTTAAAGTGAGTTTGAACTAACTTTAAAGTCAGCAGAAAATTGATGGATCTGTCCATAAGTTTTGCTTTCTTGCCCAACTACCTATTGTAATTAAAAATAATTTTAATTTCTTGACACAACATAATTTGAAAAAGATCTCCCATGGCGATGGTGCAGGCAAGTCACTTAAACAACTTTTGACTGCAAGTCAATTCAAAGTAAGCATATTCAAGAGCAATCGCTATTGACCACACAAGCAAGATTCAATTAATTGATTTTACAAGAATTCATATACAACACTATATGAAAAAGGCAGTCATACTTCTACTTGTAGTTATCCTTGTCAAATGATTTCTTTGAATATGGACACTAACAAATTGGCTTTATTTTTTTCAAACTACTTTTTCTCTTCCTCCATCATACCATCTTCTTCTTTCTATTCATCCATCATAATGCATTATAAGTAATAGTTTTCTATTATGAGTAGAGGATATATAATTTTACAATTAGTTTTAATTTATATAAACTATTTCAAATAATCTCGATATATGTTTTTTTTAAAGAGTACAGAATTTCATTTCTAATAAATTGGACTAATTTTTCTAAATAATTTAAATAATTTGGACTTATTCTTCACAATTTGAACTTAGAATATCACTCTATCTTACACATATACATATTTTAGAAATTTTTTTTAATAAAAGGAGGGTAAAAACTTTATTCCATCAAAAGGGCAATACGGAAAGAAAATCCAATCAAGACAACAAAAGCCCAAGGCTAGCACAAGCCATCAAGTGACTCCAAGATACAATCTTATATCATCAAAAATAAGCTCCTCCAACTCCTGAGAAAAATTCACAAGCATATCACCCCAATCATCCACCGTCTAGTCTCCACCACGTTCAGACGCCCACCTAGCCAAGCCATCAACCACCTTATTCCACTCCCGAGGGACATGGCAAAAGGTGATAGAATCCAAAACCTGACACAAGGAAATGATTTTCCTAGCAACCACAACCAACTGCCAATTCACATCCTCCAGCTAATTTTTGTTCAGTAAGTCAATCATAACCTATGAATCAGAATCACAAATAATCCTTCTCCACCCAAGAGCACAAGCCCTTTTCACAGCCACAAGAATAGCTAGAGCTTCCATGAGATTATTCGACTATTGTCCACATTACTTAGAAAAGAACTCCACAATCCCATCACTATTCCTACCAATACCCCCCACCTCCGCAAGACCAGGATTACCTCTGGAAGACCCATTAGTATTAATCTTCAAAACTCTAGGGGTAGGAAGCATCCAATGCCCTTCACGCACGGTCTTCTCTCTAGCTTTCCACCTCAAACCAGCACTAGGCCTACCCAAAACATCTCTAGAGATTCCCAAAATTTGAACAACCCTCCTATCCTCCGATGCCATGGGAATCAAGAGATCACACTTAGCCACAATATTCTCCTGAATAACTCCCAAAATTCTCATCCAAACCTGTCTCACCTGAAGCTTCTTATCCAAAAAATTATGCGGTTCCGTTCTAGCCAAATATGCCAAATGATTAAGTTAGGACCAATTGTCCAAGCAATATAGAGAAAAGTAGACTTAGTATGCGGACTAACCAACCGCAACCAAGATTCCTCCAATGAAGAAGTGTGCCAGCAAGGTAGACTCCAAGAAGCCCACCAAAAGTGCCAAATCTCCCTAACAAAAGAACACTAAAAGAAAAGATGAGACACAATCTCCTCGCTGCTAGATCACAACACACATATGGAGGGGCCTTGAAACTCACATTTCTAAAGATTCTCCTAGGTTAGAAATCTACTTCTTATCACAAACCAAGAGAAGAAATTACTCTTGGGCCAAGAGAATTTATTCCAACTTTTCTTCCACCAAGTGATCCTCGTACTCCTATAAATCTGCTTATCTAGCGTCTGATACCCAAAGGCAACAAAGAACTTTCCTTTTTGATCATGACCCCAAGCAAGAACATCCTTTTCCTCTAGGGAATTACAAAACCTCTTATCAAGAATATTGGCAAGTTCTTGACAATCCTCACTTGTTCCACTAGGAGGCCACTCTTGTAAATTCTTCCATTGATAGACAATATTTTGACCAAGAAACTGAGGGGATTTATAATCCTTCACATACCTCCAACTAGCCTCCAAAAAAATTCTACTAAAATATTGAAGATGAGGATGCGTAACCAAAATAAGAGGATGACCATCCCAAGAATTAGACCAAAAATGAGCCTCTGAACCTCTATTATAAATCCAAAATAGACACTGCTTAATCAAATCAACTCTTCTTTTTAGCATACTCCAAACCATCGAGCCTTTAGCTTGGAGACAAAAACGAGGAACCTCACTATCCTCATCACAACCTAGGTATTTCAAAGTGAGGATCCTAGTCCAAGTATGCTACTACTAGGTACACCATCTCTAGTAAAGCTTTTTTGTTGGCCAATGCTTGACCATTTAGATCAGCCCGTCTCAACCCAAGACCCCCTTCTTGCTTCATACAACACATATCCTCCCATTTTACTAGGATCCATTTCCTTGAGAGGAGATTACCAAACCAAAGAAATTGTCGGTAGAGGTACTCAAAATCTCTAACAAAGCTAGCATGAGCTGAAAGCACAAAATACTAGTACAATGGAAGATCTTGAACCACAAACTTCAAAAGAGTAACTCTGCTAGTAGTAAAAATCTATCTACAAGTCCAGTGACTTAACTTCTTACGAAAATTTTAATCACATCCTATCAATATAATCTCAAAAGCAAGCACCCAACAATTGGAATACCAAGATAAACAAAGGGGAGGGATCTAATATGAAATATGAGAATCCTGGTAATTCTCTGCTGAATTAAATTAGGAGCATTGAAGAAATAAATAGAAGACTTATTCTCATTAATGCTTTGACCCAAAGCCAACAAGTAACGATCCAAAGCTTTCCTCAAGTTAACTGCTTCCTCCACTTTGGCAACACCCATCAAAGCAGTATTGTCCACAAATTGTAAATGAGATTGAGTTGGGATCCCATTACCCCAATGCCATCCTTGAATCAAACCAAGATCTACCCGAGATCTCAAGTATCTCCCAAGCCCCTCAGCCATCAAAATAGATAAATATGGGGATAGAGGATCACCTTGCCACAAACCCCTGGGAGCCCCAAAAAGTTCTGAAGGCTCCCCATTAATCAAAATCGAGAAAGACAAGGAAGTGACACAACTCATAACCCACTCAATCCATTCACTGCTAAACCTGAAAGCCTTCATAATCTTAGAAGGGAAATCCCATTTGACACGATCATAAGCTTTTTCCATATCCAACTTAATAAGCATAGCCTTCTCCCTAGAAGCAACCATAAAGTGCATAGTCTCAACTACAATAACCACCCCATCAAGAATCTTCCTTCCAGCCAAAAAGCCACCCTACTCCTCAAAAATCAACTTATCCAATCAAGGCTTTAAGCGCTCCATGATCAACCTAGTAATAATTTTATATACAAAATTACATAAGGCAATCGGTCTACAAAGATCCAAAGAATTTTACCCTCACACTAAGAGCCAAAAAGGTAGCATTCATAGCCTTGAGCATTTTCTTGTTCCTTTGAGACTCCTGAACAACCTCCAAAAGGTAAAACTTGATATTCTCCCAAAAATATTGGAAGAATTCTATTGGAAACCCATCAAGCCTTGGAGCTTTACCTTTGTTCATTTGGAACACAATATCCTCCAACTCAACCAGAGATATTGGTCTAATAAGAGCATCATTCATACCCCCAGTCACCAAAGTAGGCATGCAAGCTAAGATGGATGCCTCCGTCGCGCAAGCAGGGGGAGATTCATCAGAAAACAAAGTAGAGAAATATCTAACAACCTCTTTCAAAATATTAGCACTAGTACAAAGAAGGTTCCCATCATGAGCCTGTATAGAAGAAATGACATCACCCTATCTTCTATCTTTGAAAGAAAGAAGTATTTCTATCCCTTCCTGAAGCCACTCAAAACGAGACTTCTACTTCCAAAATATTTCCTTACAAAGCTCCCATTCCTCCACCTCTTTTACTGCTAGTGCTTCAGCCCTACTCATCTCCTCAGATAGTCCCTAGTCACAGATTAGTCGCCTCAAAGAGTCCAATTGATCCTGAGCTCTCCTTTTAGCTTGGAATGCATTGCCAAAGTGATATCTATTCTACCATTTCAACATATATTTAATAAAATGGAGCCTTTTAGCAAAAGAGTACATAGCAGTGCCAAAGGCCAACTTTCCCGCACTCCACTATCCTAGAACAAGATCAGGAAGACAAGCATCCTGAAGCCACATAAGCTAGAACCTAAAAGATGACTTCTTCAAAGAGAAAATAGAGAAAGAAGTCGAGAATTTAATTGGCCAATGGTCTGAACTCCACCAATCCAAAATTTCAGAGCTTGTCACCCAACTATCACCCACCCAGAAGCTGGAAACCAAAAACCTATCCAATATTTTTGAGATAGCAGAATTCCTAGACCTCCTATTGTTCCAGGTGAATAAACCATTCCCAAGTTTGACGTCCACCAAATGCAAATCGGCTATATTATCTCTAAGAAGCACAATAGAGGGATCCAGTTGACCAGTACCCCCCCTTTTCTCCTCCAAAGAATAAATAGTATTAAAAGGCTCCAAGGAATGAACATATCTAATATGAGCCCACAAATTAACCTTACCAAGAAAGTCCGTAGGAGCATAAATATTAGAGAAAATAATTTTCTCATCAGACTCCAGACTAACAACAACAAAAGAAATAGAATGTTGATACACAATCCACCAAGAAGGAGCAACTCTATGTGGATCTCACAAACAAGCAAGACCCCCAGAGCTACCCTGCGCTCCCACACACTGACACATACCATGGCCCCAAATCTTGTTAGCAAAGTTCATTATACTAGCAACATGCAACTTGGTCTCCTGAAGAAAAACCAAGTCTGGAGAATGCACACAAATCAAATCCTGAATATCCTTTGTCTAGGGATACTATTCATACCCCTCACATTCCAAGATAGCACAATCATCTAAGATATTAGGAGAAGTGGCTATCAATAGTCCTCACTGAACTCGAATCCACCAAAGTTTCTCCAATTAACATAACTTTTTCCTGATCCTTCTTCCTTCTTGATTTCAAGGGCTTCTCAGGAGGTCCCTTTTTAAGAGGTTTCTGCTGCAAGCCTAAAGGTGTAGAAGAAGCCTTATTATTTCCATTCTCCTCAGCACCTTTCTCTAGAACAAGACTCGAATAGGGAAAACCAAGCCCCATAGGGGTATCTTGAGCTAAAGAAGCCTCCATCAACAGAGAGTCTGAGGGAGGAATACTCAAATCCATCTGAGATGTAGGGATCATAAATAGATTCTGATTGCAAATAGGGTCATGATGATCTCCCAAGAGATGATTAGTAGAGGAGCCATCCACAACTTGCATGTCAATGGGAATTCCTTCCTCCTAAACCAAGTCCTCTAAAGCATCAAACCTGTTGAATGTTTCATCTTCCTGTCTATCTTTTAAGGTCCTCTTCTACCCCCTATTCCTGCTGTGGGTTTTAGCTTGAATGAATCCATCCTTATCCATCCCCATCCCTTGCATGGGGGCCTTCCCTTTATCCATCTTTTGAGACAACTGTGAAGGAGAAAACCCATGCTAGAATTATTAACCACTCTAGGGTACTTCCCTTGAAGGTGAATGTACTCATAACATATACAATAGAAAAAGGGAAAAGTATCATAATCCAACTATTGAGTCCAAGAGGTTGATCCAACACTCATGTCAATCGAGTCTGCTAATGGCTTATTCAAATCAATTTCAACAAAAACACAAGAATAAGAAAAAAATATTCTTAGATAGGGTTTGTTGCAAAGGGCCAATGGGCTTACCAAGCATAAGAGCAATCATTTGTAATATATCAGTTCTCCAACATTCCAAAAGCAGATGAGGGAGGTGAACCCAAACCAGAACCCTCGAGGGGAGCTCCTTAGTAGAATTAAAACCCCCATGCCAAGGTTTAATAAAAATACCCACCTGATTGTAGAAATAAGGTCCACCTTCAAAGGCTTGATTCCGATTAGCAATGCAAGAAAAATCCACCATGAAGAAATTATTAGTATCCAACAAAATCTTAAAGTCACCCTCCAGTTTCCAACTCTTTCACACCCATGAATCCAAAAAGGGAAGCGACACGTGCAACCCCATAAATTTTCAAATTAAAACATGGTTGCTATAATATTTGACATCCTCCACCACAAACACCGCTGAATGTCTAGTACTAGATGATCCAACGATATTTCCAAGAAACCATTAATCTTGCGCAAGTAAAGCCCTTTGTTATGAGACAGTCCATCACTTGAGATGTCCACAATAAAGTTGAAACCCCACCCCTTGGCACAACCATGAAGCTCACCCTACACAAAAAAAGAGGGATCCAAACAACACAAGGGATAAGCCCCTCCGAAGTGGGCCTGAAGAGAATGACCACCCAACAAACAACTTGCAACAACAAGAAAAAAGGTAGATGCAAAAGAGAAGGCACAACAAAAACAAGATCATCACTACAAGAAAATAAATCACAACAAGAGAATAAAAGCTGATGCAAAAAAATAGATTCTAATCACCAAAGACAAAGGCACTGACACCAAGCTCAGCGCAGCCAATCAGTCATTGACAATAGGAACAAGAAATGTAGTGAGAAATTTTGAACAAAGAGGCACTCCACCCCCCCAGATGCACAAAAAAAACCCATCCCCACACAACGAAAGCACCAACAACACAATCCAAAGGAGAATGGGTGCATGCAAAAACCATAAGCAACATGCAACTCGGCTTCAAAGGTCGCGAGAAGCCATGCCAGAGTAGCAAAGAAAATGCACCATCTTTTCCATCATTTAATTTATTCAAGCTCCTATGTTAGTTCCATATACATTTTTTAGATTAATCTTATACATATTTTGAATTATTTAGATTAATTATTCACAAATTAGACAATTTCCTAATAAATTACTAGTTTGTATTAATATCCTAAATTATTTGAATTTATTATCTATAATTTAAATTCGAGTAATACTTCAAGATGTGTAATATCTTAAATTAATATTGGTACTTGTAATGAATCTCCCATTTTTTTTTTATAAAGTAGTGTGTTTATCATATAAAATTACTATAAATAATAACTTAATATTTTTTCAATTTATTGAATTATTAACGAAGATTATTATGTCAAGACACAAAAATATAAGTTAGAATTATTGTAATATTTAAATTTGTTAACTTTTTTTTGGAAAAAAAAATGCTTATTTTTATAATACAATATTAATTCATTCACACATACTTTACAACCATCTTATCGACAAAATTTGCATAATATTTTAAACCCAAGTAAAGGATTAGAATCCTTTGTGCGGGGTCAAGGTCCCTGTAAACCCTTTGTGCAACATATGCTTTCTAGTTTTATTCTTAGTGTTGCTGCTAATAGGATGTTGATGGTATTTGGATTATCTTTAGTGCAACATGTTTCGCTTGGACAGGGTTTCTAGTCCCTTCAAAACTGGTCTGTAATGGGTTTCAGGTCCCATCAAAATCTGTTTTTCCTCATAAAAAATTAAAGGATTAGAAAAAATATAGATTTCAAAAGTAAAATTAATGAATATAAAAAATGCAATGAAAGTGGGTACAAGGGAAGGTACCATATTTTTTGGATAATTTTCAAAGGTTATATTGTTTGTTAATTCAAGTGGTCATTTACAATCCCTATAATAAGTTAGTCAATTTAAGTTTTTCCCTTTCCAAAATTAGTTTGAGTCAAAGATACATATAATATTATTTCTAAGAACACAGTACAAACTTGTGGCTTGTGGGTTTGACCTTCATCTTTTATCCAAACAAGTAGAGTATATCTCACCATCTCCAACATTTCTCTTTCTTTGATAAATTGGGACATACCATAAGGTAAAAAACCATGTGCTCTAATTTTCCATCTATTTATGCTAGCTTATAGTAACATCTATTTACTCTTGCATAATCATCTATATAGAAAAATAAAATCTCCCTTTTGGAAGTCTTGATGTAGATCAAATGCTCTTTTAGGTCTTTTGTTTTTGGGATTGACATAGGTATCAACTAGTGACACACTACAATTGATAAATTTCTATCTTGCACATGAAATAAAGAAAGAAACATGAAAATATTTCATACACCAATCTAATGAGGAGAGTATTGTGCAAATTATATAAATATTTACTACAAGAAGTAGAAACACATTTGAATATGAAAAAGAAATACAATAACACAAGCTGTACATGTGAAAAACTCTTTCGGAAGAAAAATGACACTCCGAAAATCCAATGTATTATTTAGTAAATCAAATTATTTACAATACACTTGCAAATAATTCCTTTTATAATAGTATCACAAAGATGTACATTTAGAGTAATCCTAGTAGAATAACAATACCTAAAAATCAACTATACAAACTACAACTCCAAGCACCAAATAAATAGGAAAGAGTTCAAACTAGAAACCATGAAGGGTCTAAGAAAACCATTAGCAATACCATAGGAGGTATGCCTCCCAAAAAAAAGACACCAAATTCTACTGCCCTACTTGACAAAAGACCTCCTAGCTATTTTTAGCATATTCCTATCATGTCTTACATTGTCATAAACTACCATATTTGACCACCCAAAATTGGGCACCTAATGTGTCCTCATTCAACCTACTCAAAGATTCTCCATGAAAAATGTACCAACCTATCATAATTTTGGTCAAGATTCCAATGTAACTTCCCTCTTACATGCTCTTACACATCATATAATCTACCACATGTAACTCCATTCATGATGAACATACACACACCACAAGATATCAAAACATGACCAAACTATGCCACCTCAAAACGGGATGCCTACCTCATCATGCAGAAGAAAAAAATCACTAAAAATTAAATTCAATCATCCTCTAAATAGGACACCAACTCTCCCACAAGTAGACAAAATCACTAGGAGACAAAAAACAAGTGTGTATAAAATGCATTAAAAAATATTCGAATTACAAGGTTGAGATACCTTTTCCCAACATTCTCCCACTTGTCAAACAACTTGAAAGAGGAAAATTAAAACTCACCAACACTAAACTCTAAGTGCTAGGGGCTAAGAGGCCCATAAACTCATAACACCATCTAAACTTGTCAATTCTCATAGAATTTGTCAAATAATATACAACATTCATCAAATTTTTAACCTTCTTCATCATCACCCTTCCATTCTTTACCATGTCAAAAAAAAATGGTACTAGACATCAATCTACAAGTTGTCCTAGCATGGAAATTTAATTTCTTTGCTAGACATATGACACTTTGATTATCACATAGAACTATAATAGTCCCTACATCTATGTTAGGATTTGGTGTTGTACACCATTGTATAAATTGATTTATTATAATATTATATATTGTATTTAAATAATTATTTATTTGTGGTGCACCTAGGAGGTGTGTCTAGCCACATTAGATAATTATTTGGAACCACTTGTAAAGTTGTATTGTAACATTGGTTGATTATTTAATGTGTGGGAGACATAGGATAATAATTTTTTTGGGAAAAGCAATTAATAAAGTGAAAAATTAGTACCCAATATTAAATTAGGGGTCAATGGTTTTGTATTCACATGGTTTTATCTTACCACTTGGTTGTATTTGTGTGAGCTTGTATCTATAATAGAAAACACATGTTTAGTGGTTAAGGTTGGCTAGGTGAGTGGGTTGTCATTATTGAGTCTTTCTAAGGAGCACACATATGTGAAGCATGGTATGGGATGTGTAGATTCATATTTAGAAACATGGAGGATGCATTGGAGAGGCTTGATGCTTCAAAATTATTCATTGTACAACTTTGTAAGTGCATGAATTATTTTATTGTTGAATAATAGATGGAGTATGGATGTATTTGGAGGTTGGATTTTCCCTCTTGAGGGTTTTTCGAGGGTATATTTTGTGTTATCTTGTATCTTGTCTATTTGATCTATGCATTATGGTTATTCTGTAAGCTTGCATGTATGCATTTCTCTCATGGAGTTATGTAGGAAATGGATTAAATGAGCTGGGCATTGATGCATTATTTCCTAACAAGTGGTATAAGAGCTTTAATGATTATGGGAGGTGTGAGCTCCCAAGCTTTTGTGATAACCCTTGTTTGAGTAGATTTGGTGCAAAGTTGAATCCATGACCATGTACGATAGATCTAAGGAATTACAAGATATGGAACACATGTGTAGGTGTTTGTTTTGCAAATTTGGGCTTTTGGGGTATGAAGATTTGTTGGGTTTATAGCAGATTTGAGGCATGAAAAATTTGGGTCAAAAGGGTTTCTTGGATTGTGCTTTCATATGAGGGTTTTGTAGAGGAAATTTTATAGATGACCTCTTGAGACAAAAACGACCTGACCATTGGATCTAGGATGGCTAAGAAACGAAAAAATGATATAAAATTTTCCATATTTTGACCACTTGAAAAAAAATACAATTGTTTTAGCCCCCTTTCCCATCGTACGATCGTACAAACTAAAATTTTGTAGAGAAGCATAATATTTTAAAAAAAAATTTCTCTCTGCAAAATAAAAATTAAAATCAAATTTTAAACCTACAAAATTAATTGAAAAATTATTGAAAATTAAAAAAAATAAAAAATTGAAAAGACATGTGGGGTTTTGTAGACCCCCATGAACTTGCTAGTCAATTGTACAATGATGTGACAAGATAGTTGACGTATGTTGCTAGCTTTGTTCATCAACATCAACCTTCGCATTGACAATTTGGGTCGACGAGCTTTAAACCCCTGACTCTTGGGCCAAGCTCCTGTGGGGGACCAACCCCCTACCCTGTGGGCCCAAAAAAATTAAATTGCTAGTCATTAAAATAATTTTTAATATGATTTGAAATCCACTACCAATCTTGCCACCTAGGTGCTGTCAGTGGGCTGCTGGTGCAAGCAGGGGGGCACTAGCCAACCAACCACTAGCCAAATTGAAGGAATTTTTTTTCAAATGTGCATGTAACTTTCACCTAGGATGTTAGATTTTTGACTTCCAATAGTCGACGAAAAGGTCTCTCCGATCACTAGACACTGGTATAGGTTTGGTTCCATGATTTTTCTGTTTTCATTATTTTTGGGGCCTGCAAGTTAGATGTTCTCATTTTAATAGTTTTGAGCATAAATTTTGCATATGGAATTAGATTTTTGATTTCAAATAGGTGTAATTCCCTTGCCACATGACCATAGAGGACAACAAACTAACACCAACAACGAAACATTTTTTTTTAAATTGCATTTAACACACTGTTGTAATTGAAACACTTGACATTGATCTAATCTAATCTAAGTCCTCTAGGATTCGTGATCACGCTACATGATTCCCATCATCTAATGTACACAAAACTATAAATTATAGCATTAAATAAAAACTAACTTCAACTAGGAATCACATCTAATCATTTCATATAATCACGAAATCTATGAGATACAACCATAACATGAGTACATAGAGATTATTTGATTCAATTCATACAATTTACATGTGCAATAACATCTTATACGAAATCCATCTCATAATAGAGTTCACCTCAATTTACATCATTACATTTACATTCTGAACAATAATATTTTCTCGTATGCATGTGAGGAGTAGACATTGAATAAGATACATGATACATCAATTGTGATACAATGCAAGAACAAGAGTAACAAATCACAAGAGTTGGTACAATGTAGAAGTCATCAGATCAAGAGAAGTCACCACAACACGAACAAGGAGAGGGAACCCAATGGAGAACAATGCACTTTCCACCCAACCATGTGGAAACCAAAGGTCCACCCCCCGTGCTAGGAGATAGCAAAGGGTCCCACCAAAACAATCAGGCAAAGGACAATAGACATCACAAGGCTAATGTGACAACCATGAACAAGTATTGATAACATTACACAACAGTAACATCACTTCTAGAGGCACACCACATAAAGAAGAGATACATTAATCAAGAGGATACTAAGTTGCCAGAGAAGGGAATTTCATCGCATAAGGGTATGTGTGGGATCATCATGGAAAAAATAGGCCCTTAAGTGGCGAAAAAATTCAAAAAAAATAGAGTTAGGAAACTTGACATAAAAATTTGAATAAGTTATCTATATTATTTCAAAAATATGTAAGAATAGAATCTGTAGAAAATTGAATGTAGTTTCTAAACTACTAGGTTTATTTAAAAAAAAAAAATCTATTTGGTGAAAATTTGAAATTTCAATGAGTAGTACTTAAATTTCAAGGAAAAAATAAGTAGGTGTCTTTCTAACCACCCTAACCACAATAAAATGATAATATTTTTTTATAAGATTTTAAATATAAGTAGGGACTCATCGATGTGATCATATTTTGGTAATTTTTCCAAGTAAATAATTAATTATGGTTTTATTACAACTTTTAAAAATATAAAAACTTGTATGTCGACCACCTTAACTTGTTAAAAATTCATGAAATTCAAATTTTTTTTTTTAATCCTATAGTATGAGAAGCATACAATGTGACACATGTTTCTGATTCAAAAATTATGATATCGTTTGAAAGCTATAGATGTTTTTCAATTAGCCTATCAATTAGGAATTTAGTCATAATTCAAATAGAAAATTAATAATAATAATTTATTAAATTCAAAGTAAAACATAATTTATATTGGTGGAAATTTGAGAATCTCCTTTAAAACCCTTTTCATTTCATCAATTTTGGGTTAAAAAAAGTCGTCAGCCACATACCCTATACATACCCATCTTATCGCCACTTTTTGGACCATCATGATCTTGCACATACCCATAATTTGCTATGGGTTACCTTGGTGTAACCTTCTTAGGCTACTGGACCCCCATCTTGGGTTACTTGGCTGCCTCTACCAGCCACCAAACCCCCATACAGACTATGTGGGATCAATATACCTTCCATTCGAACTAGGCAGTTGATCTTGACATTCCAGGCCTTCTTGACTCATCTCAAGCCTATACGAGCACTTGAGCCATGAGTGAGGCATTAAATTATCTTGATTAGTGTTATTACTACCCAACCCCCTAGTTAATTTTAGGTTATCACTTGTTTACAAAACTCCCACATGGGTTGTACCTAGGCACCACTTTGGGTGCTGACCCCTATTGGAAGCAACTCCCCTACGACAACAAGGAAAACCAATAAAATCAAATAGCAAGGCTAGATGCACAATCACAACATCTCATTTACAAGCACAACAAGGCGAGGCATAAACCATCCCACTTAGAAGTCCAAATCAAGATGGTGAACACAATGTGCAAGGCTTATAACCCTCGTAATCATACGATACAAAAACAACCATATCAAATGGAATGTATCAAGAGTCCTAACAAGAAGAAATCTCCCAACAGGCCTTTGGAAGCTTCCCATCATACACCTCATGAGATGACTTAAACATTAGAGTAAAATCCACAATCTATACCAACTCAATAGACATTGAAATCAACACTGAATTACACAATTGTATAGTATCTTACATATATCCCAAACAATATTTATGCAACCACCCAACTCAAAAGAAACATGGGACACACGAATAACTTACCAAGAAGTTGTCAAATTTCCATTATTTCAACAAGATAATCTTCTACCATTTGACTAAACTTCCATTTAATTTAAATATCAATGCATCCTTTCTTATTTAATGTATATATATTAATCTTCCCTTTTTTAATGTTTTACTTCAATATAACACATACTCATATGATTCCTTATATATATATTTATACATATACACATTCACTTATACATGTACAGTTTATTTATCGATCTACTGTTAAATCAAACTACATTAAAATGAACTCATAAGGTAATACATATCTATATCAATGTAAACATTTATTTAGAACTATATATTATATAACTCTTAGCCAAATCTCTAAAATCTATGCAACTGTAAATATACTACAATGTCGTTTGAATAATACTAAACCAAATCAGATCATAGCTAACGAAATAGCATTAGATAGGTATATCGAATGAGACAAAGATCCACACATTTATTCTAACTATAGTTTGTGGCAGCGACTCCATTAACTCAAAGCCCCAATACATACAAAATCTCGATAGAAAATGAGGAGTTGGTGTATGCATAAAATTTACAACTATGAAACTCCCAGTTCACAAGGGTTTCCATCACTAAAATACGACATGCAATTAAGAATAACTCCAAATGTAAGAAGCTTGAGTGGTGCACATAATGGGGATTAAGCTACCAATCAACAACTCAACAGAAATCGACAGCCAATACCAGAGAAATAGAGCACTTACACGCACTTTGCATGGTGCCCATTTAAAATATGAGGTATTTTAAGAGATGAATAGTAATTATATAAGGTAATAGCTAAATATGAGTCATAACTGGTGAAAGTAACACTCTCTAGGCACTGATATAGAGGGTCCCTCAATGAAATACTCACAACCTATTGATTCAGAGAGATTAATTACCTAAGACAAGGTCACAACTTAACCAAGAATGAAGGAATGAAATAGAGGATACAAGTAATATATGTCAAATCTAAAACCACCATTCCTAACTAATCTTGGCTTACATAAGACCCAAACAAACACATGGGAGGATTGATAATAGACGGTATTCAAGGGGCACACCATGCTAAGGGTCCACATTCAAGGAATCCCGAATTGTTTATAGTATCATACAGAAAGCAAGAGAGAACTATCAGAACTCTTATGATAAGAGAGATTCCATTGGACTACGTGCAATTGGCTATACAGGAACAAATACGCATTGTTTAGCCTTCAAGCCACTAGAGTTTAACCCATGTAAAGCACAAGATAGACAATGAGTATACCAAGAGAAAAGACAAGTAGCTGGCACTTACATGCCCCTATATGATAGTCTATAGATAACAAGGAATGCACCATACATTCTAATGTCCACGCACAAGTTAAATCAAAACCCCCATGACTTCTACAGAAGAATACAAGCCAATGACAGATAATGGTTTCTAAAGAAATACATAGAAAAACAACCCATCATATGTAGCAAGGGAATACAAGAAGCAATTCAATGAATCTACAAGGGTAAACAAAGAGTGGGTTGCCATTATCTACAAGGAGAAATATAAGCTCCCGAACCACCAAATGGAATAGGGGAACATAAGAGACACAAAAGGATTGAAGTCTTGGCTGCAACAAAACCTTTAGAGGTCATTGACCAACAAAGGGTATCAAAGCATGCATAACCTTGTTGAATCGGCTATCCCAAATATAACTTGTTGCTAAAAGGACTACAACGATGGTGGCGGTGTTAATGGTTTATCTAACATAAACTAAAGGTTGATAGTGGCGTCGATAACTAAGTAGAAATATTGTCTTGAATCAAAACTTAAACAAAATATAGCAATTTGCTAGAACAAGGAAAAAACCTAGTCTAACGCTGGATGAATCTTACTTTCAGATCTAACATAAAGTCTCTAATTACTATCTCAAGTCTGAAGACACATTCAGGTATGCCATATCAATGCACAAGAACCCAAGGAAAACAACGACAGCCACTACAATAGGCATTTACTGTTTAGTTACAAATGAATTTTAGATACCCTTAATAAGCACCAGAACTACAGAAGAATAAAGCTTTGTTCAAATGAGATAATCGACTCAAGAGAGGATCTTTTGATGTTGGGTATAAAAAAAGGGTGGCACCGCTTTAGTTCATTACAAAAAACATATTACAATTTCTGAAGCTTGACTACAACAATTTACAGAACATACACAACACTTACAGAGATATTCTAACAAGTTCTTCTAGAGATCTCTTAACAAATTATTTCAAGCAAATGTAAATAGAGGTGCCAATTAGAAACAAAGGAACCTATTTTAACTAGCTCAAAGTTGATGCAGAGATTTCTTCTTCCACTCAACAACTACAATTTCTTCAGGATTTTCCCAACACTATAAAACCCTCAATTTCCACTCTCCAAAACCCCCTAAAAATCTTTTCAAGATCCCGAGCAAAAAAATAATTTCCAAAATCCAAAAAACTCCCGCACAACCAAATGCATTTAGTTTCCCCCAAAATAATCAAATTGCCCCTCTGTTAGTTAACTTCCACTTCCTTATTCATTTATTCCATCTGTAACTACTTCGACACCCATAAATTCATTAATTTATTTCTTTTATATTTTCCACAATTCACCACTTCACAACTTGTTTTAATTTTATAACTTTAATCCTTCCTTTAATTTATTTATCTAGTATCACACTTTAATAGAAGATATTTTAATATTTCATTAACGTTTCAATTTATTAAAATCAAATAAAATTTTTACTTTAATAGTATTTATTTAATTTATTCTTCAATTATATCAAGTCTCCATTATATTATTTTAAAACCTTTTAAATCCGATGATCTCTATTTTATGAAATAATCAAACAAAGGAATTATCACAAACATTACTCCAAGAAACATACTCTCAAGCATTTCCAGACTACAAGGTGAAACGAAAGGTAAAATGATCACTACATCACAAAATGACTTGAATTGACCTTACAAACGAGATGTGACATCAGACACTCTTCCTCGACGAGGACGATGGTTCAATGTGGGGGGCCCGATGCTACCTCTAAATCAACAACCTCCATTGGGCTTTAAGGCATGCTCAAACTTTTCAATCCAAGTGGAGTCGATGATTGGTACCTGCAGCCTGTAGCAAATCACACGGTCGAACATGTGCATAGGAAAACAGTCAATCACACTGTGAAGGAAAAATCACAGAGTCGCAAGGCGCTTGCAAGCGAGTGATGTGACATTGTTCCCCTTCACCAGTACATCAACGTGCACAATAACATATATTAAATCATGATAAATATACATCCAATAAAAACATAACCTCATATCCATGATAACTCACATAAACAATTAAACTAATCTACTAACCATGATATAAGCATAAAACATCAGATATAACAGTGTCACCAAATATCATCATCATACTAAACATCAAAGTGTCACAATATCCAAGTATCATCAAATAGTTATCATCCAAACCAAATACATCTATGTAACTATCCAAAAAAAAAGGAAAACTGAGGGGCAGTACAATAGGCATTGGAGAGCATGTGTAGTGTACTAAATAGTGGATTAAGTATATATTCAGTTTGTAGTATATATAGTTTATTCTACTTGTTTTATCACTTGTAGGTACCTAAGATTCAGGGTGTGATTAAGTGAGTATCTAGATGATTCAAGAGGTGAAACCTTGAGGGAGTACATGGTTTTATATGATATTTATGCTGGTACAACTGATTATTAGTTTGGTGCTTCCTGGTATAGGTTTACAAGTGTTTTTCAGAGTTGGAATTTGATGGTGACAAGTACACAGGTTATCTTCGGTTTTGAAGACATAGGTTGACACATGTAGAGACTTGGAGTTTCATGTGAGTGATAGTTAAGTGCAGGTACACCATTGGTGATGATTATGGTGCCATGGATATGTAGGTATATTTGAGCATTGACACGACATGACCATGTATGTGGTTGTTTGGTGGTTTTTTGGTTTGGTGTTATGAGGTTTATTTTATCTCCTAGACTATTGATTGGTTCCTTGACTATGGTTACTCATTTGTGGACATGTTTGATGGTTGAGTTGGTGTTTGAGTCCTGTTGTCTACATGATGATTATCTTCTTTGATATATCTCAGTTTGCATGTTACTAATGTGATGATGAGTTTTCATGCTTCGTTATTTGGGATCTTCGAATTATGTAGCTATGTGGGTTTCCCACCCATTTGATTGATGTGGGATGACTCATATGTGAACTGCCTATATCCATGAGATTGGTTCAGTGTTGATACAAACTTTGTTAGTTGACCTTGTCTATGGTCATTTATGCATTGGTATGTTTCTTTGAGATGAGAGGATGGATGATTAGAGTACTTGATTAGTCAATTGTTGGGACTTGTAGTATGTGATTTTATCATGATGCCATGATAGCTTGGTTACATCTCATTGGCTACACATTTCAGTGGGAGCTTATGACAATGATGATTTGACGGTGTAGGATTGTTTCCTAATGTTTTGACGATGGTTGTACTTCTTGGCTTGGAGATCATAGTTCTACTTGGTGTTATTAGAATTTCAATTGTGTGTGTGAAATTGGATGACATTCATTTAGGAGATGGTTTTCATGACGCCATATGTAGCTCAGTATCATGGTTCATCGGTAGTTGTTGGCAGTGATATGGATTCAAATTGTTGGTGATGGATGATCTTCTTTGGTGTTTGTGGATGTCTCAAAGGAGCTCTTAGATCTTGTTTCTATAGAAGATTTCTTTCAAATTTACAAGTTCACTGTTAGGAAATGGATATCTTCATGTGATTGGAGATGTTGATTCTTGGTTTAGAGTGTGTTTGGTATTGTTTCATGGTTTAATCTTGATGCTGGCATAGATGTTTGACATGATACATGTTCTCTTGAGACCAGGATGTATGCATTGTTGCATGTGATCTCTTACAAGGATATGGTTAGATCATGATGTCATGTTGGGTTATTGAATTTGTGATTGGAGCTTTGACATTGATCTTGTTGGTTCTCTTGGATTGAGTACATTGGTAATTTGATTGGGAGCTTCATGATAGTGTGGTGTTTCATTTGGAGCTTAGCATGGATTGATCAGTTTTAGGTGCTCATGAATTCTTGGAGACTTGGGTGAGGCTAGAGTTATCTTGGGATTATAGGCATTTGCTTGAGACAATTACTCTTTGGAGGTTTTAGTAGGAAGACCGAGGAGCCTTTCACCTGGATATGGATATGAGTTCATGATGACTTGGTTATACTAGAGGAGCATTCTCATTCCCACTCTTGGTATACTTGGTGATTTATCATCTTAGATGTATTTTCCCATTCTTGTTTCATATGTGTTATGTTTTGTTCTTTATTTTCACACGGGAATGAGTCTTGAGCCATGGTGATTGATTTTGGGAGACTCATTTGAGGATTATTTAGCATGAGTTTATATTGCTTTATCTTTCATAGATATGGATATTGAGCTATGGATAGTTGGTTTTGGAGGATTCATTTTGAGGGATGTTTAGCATTGTCATCTCCTTGTGCATATGAGTTTATTTATGGTATCATTCATTGATGATGAGTTTAGGAGATCTGTTTATTGGTTTAGTTTCCTGATTTGGGAATGGATACATTGAGTTTGTTTTCCTTGATTAGAGAGGCTTACATCCATGTTGGCATTACACATGATACATATATTGTTTTATCTAAGAGATTTAACATTTGGGTGTTGTTGAGGCTTTTCATTTGGGGTTGTAAGAAGATCATACTTGACACAACATGTTAGTGTCAATTTTTATTTTTCCTAGTGGGTTGATTTATTTTCCCCTGGTCCTAGGTTTTTCCTACACTTTTATTAAGCTTACTTAGGATAATAAAGTGAGTTTATTATTTAATAACTAGGAGATAAGTGTGTGGTGCCCCCTTCCTTAAAGGGTGGACACTTTCCACTTTTGGTGGTCCATCTCCACTTTTGGTGGTTAATTCTTATTGGTTGGATTTTCCACCTCCATCATCTCCTTAGTTCTATATAAATTCACTACTTAGCTTGTATTTTTCATCCATTGATTCTCTTACATTGTTGCATACTTTGGAATACATGCACCTTGATGCATGCATTCATTATTCATGCATCTTTGCACTATATCTTTTCAGCTTGGAAGCTCTTAATGCAATTTCGTCACATCGGAGTTGCATAATCTCTTGAAGTCCTAGTTTGCATTCTTATGTTTTTCTAGTTTATATAACTTTTATTTTCTCTTAAAAAGTTCCTTGGGTTATTCAAACTATTTTAAATTTCTAACACAACATTGCACCTTTGAGGTGTTGGTAGGACATATTATGATTTATAGGTTCTCTCTCTTCATTATATGGTTCCTTCTTGGATGTTCATGTTTATATGATTTGGGAGGATTATGGTTACATGTTGTGAGAGAGTATGCATCTATTGGACTGCATGTGTAGATCATTGTGATTGTTCTTGGTACTTCATGTTTTGATCATTTATCACACCTTGGTATAGTGTTGATTGATAGAATTGATATTCCTTGATAATTTTTAGATTGACATTACCCATGTAGTGGGAGTTCCTAGATATGTATGTTCTTCATTGAAAATTTTGATACAAGGAGCTTGTGATTGTGGTTTATGGGTTGCATATGGTGTTGGCATGAGTTTATTGATGTTGTTGATACCTAGAGGCATGGATGGTTGAATGTATTAGCATGCCTTGTGGATGCTATTTCTGATCATGTGGGTTTTTACCTTTGGCATTTGCTTGGAGCCTTTTTTATCACTTGGATTTGATGCTTGTGCTCTTGGATTGGTGAATCTTCACCTTGGCATGTTCCTTTTCTTCCATAGGTGGAATGTTGGAGGATGAGAGGAGTTCTTGCTTGAGATGGTGGTCACTTTGGTTTTATTTTAGGTATCTTGATGGAGCATGAGATCATGTTGGAGGTTCATGTGGTTTCATGTATGGTTATGATGATGTATTTCATTGATTCAACCTTATGCAATATATACAACAAGTGGGAGAAGGTTAGGATTTGGTGTTGTAAACCATTGCATAAATTGATTTATTATAATGCTGTAAAATTAAATAATTTTATTTGTGGTGCACCTAGGAGGTGTGTTTAGCCACACTATATAATTATTTGGGACCACTTGTAAAGTTGTATTGTAACATTGGTTGATTATTTAATGTGTGGGAGATATAGGATAATAATTTATTTGGAGAAAGCATTTAATAAAGTGAAAACTTAGTACCCAATATTAAATGAGAGGTTAATGGTTTTGTGGCACATGATTTTATCTTACCACTTGGTTGTATTTGTGTGAGCTTGTATCTGTAAAAATAAACCACATGTTTAGTGGTTAAGTTTGGCTAGGTAAGTGGGCTATCATTATTGAGTCTTTTTTACTACATGTGTGAAGCATGGAATGGGATGTGTGGATTCATAATTGGACACATAGAAGATGCATTAGAGAGGATTGATTCTTCAAAATTATTCATTATAACTCTATTTAATCAAGTTCTATATCTAGGATAATATAAGTCATAGCTAAATTAAATAGAGATAATGAGTTCATAGTTGAGTTCATTGTTCATGCATAGTTTCCAACCATCCTTAAGTATTTATCACTATAATCTCCAAAAATATTTTACCATGTATAGTTAATTTAACCTGTTATATTTTTACATACAAATGACCTCACATCACTGATCTAAATAAATAAATGAAAATATTTATACACAGTCACATATGTATACACATTTAAATAATTTCAACTATTCATAAATTTATTTATGAATAAATTTAAGAGTATAAAACCTTTCATCATGTGTATATGAGCCTCTCTATGTATTATATATACATGTATATATGTATGTACATATATACATACACATACACATATACAACTAGTTCAAAAATGAAATTAACACATCTTGGTTGTGTTTGCACAACCCCAAGTTCACAATCAACCTTATATATGATTATCTTCATAAAAATTGAATGGAAGTTCATTACATTTTACAGTTCTCACCATAAGTGATTTTCTTGTCAAGTCAACATTTTGATTCATCTCAAGTCTGTAGTCTTGATCTAACTTGATGTGATAGTAGTTCTAACTTTGTGGTAGCCATTAAAGGGGTTTTCAATATTAATGATATTATATATATATATATATATATATATATATATATATATATATATATATATATATATATATATATATATATATATATATATATGTATGTATGTATATATTCATAGATTAGAAAAAAATGAATTCATAGAATAAATCTCACCATACATGTCATCACCCTATGGGTACCATTCTCAACAAATTATAACATGTAAATGATCCATGTTAGGTTTCACACCAAATTTTGAATAATTTGAATTAACCTTAGAAAGAGTTTTGGACAAAGGATCATTATGGCATTACTTAATGTTTGAAATGACCCTTATAAATATTTTTTTGAAATAGGGTAGAGCATTGGGGTGATCTAGGTTTGAGCAATAAGATTTAAGGCTCTTTATAGTTAAAACAAAATGTCTCCTATACTCATATGAGATTGTAATAAGCCTACGTGTTCCCAAACTTGTTAATAATTTTTTCTCAAGCCATGTATTGGTGGAGTGTGTATTCCATGTTGAGTTTTTGTAATGAAATCTCATGTTAGAGAATTTGATTTGCAATGTGCCACATTTATCTTATATCTTTATTTTTGGTTGTGTGTTTGCTGATATTATAATTATTTGGGTTAGGGTTACATACCTAGAGGATACCCCATTGGATTCTCTATACACAATTGCATCTATGATGAATAAAGCATGGAGTAAAAATTAAAATAGATTAAACAAAATGTTTAAACACTTACCTCACTTAATTACCATATTTGATTGAACTTAAAAGGGAAGTGTGTGTATAATAAAAGACTCAAAATAATCCTCTCAAAGGCCTTTTGATGCACACCAAAAGTGTGGATTTGTTCAATATTTTGAATGAGAGAATGTTGGTATGTTGATGCTCACACTAACAACATAATAGTGTATGCATAAAGTATATATAAAAAGCTCACACAAGGGGCTATTTATAGAATTGAGGGAGGATCAAGATTAAAGGATTGATCTTAGAGATCAAGGGTGGAGATTGTTTGAGATTTCTTGAGCCAAGAGAGACCTCCAAGTGGCATGTTCTATTGTGTGTACAAAAGGAGCTCCATGATTCAAGGAGATTGGGGGTCAAGATCTTGATAAAACAAATGGATGAGATTGCATGAGATATTTTTTTGAGAAGTGAAACATATAAGTCAATGTACATTTAAATTATTTTTTTGGACACATGTGCATTCTATAAAATTGAATAAGATTTGCCTTGATTAAAATCATGCTTTGAATTGTGTAAATGATTAGATAGATGAAATAATTAGTTTTAGTGTACTAATGATGTGAGAGGAAAAAATAAATAAATAGATTTTATTTATTTATGTATTTGGAATAAGTAAGATCTAGGCATAAATAAATAAGCATTGAATTTATTTAATTAATGTTAGTAAACAAAATAGAACCATTAATAAAATAAATATAAGTTATTTAATTAATCTAGAAGTGATGATGTGAATTGGATTGATGATAGGTGAATTATTGAGAGATGATTTTAGGTGTCATAGCATGAAGATATAAATGAAGGAGTCTATGTGATATTATTGTTATGACTTCTTGATATTTTATTGTGGTTCTCTTTAGTCCCATAAAAGATATAAATTAAGATATTTTGTTGTAGTCTAAGAGATGATTTTAGGTGTCTATAGCATTAAAATATAAATCAAGGAGTCTATGTGATATATTAAATTGTTATGGCTTCTTGATATTTTTTTGTGGTTTGATTTAGAACATCTCATACATATTTTTTAATCAAGATCAATTGAAATTTAACTTGCTGAATATGAATATTTTGAATTTCAATTTTTAATGCTAATTATATTAATTGTGATATTAAAAAATCTACCGTCCTTTAATCAAAACAAATTTTAAATATACTAAATACCATCAACAATACACCCAAAACATATTTACAAATTTAACAAAATAATTTAACAAAAAAACAATTTTATAATTTTAATTTTATCAAAACATTTTTTTTATATAAATAATAATACTTTTCACAATTGAACTAAATATTTTTAGGCTATCAAAAATGCACCCTAAGAACTTTAGGACATAAATAAACAATTTGGCTTGAGATAGTTTTATTTCATGACTCAAAGCATTTTTGTTTTTATTTTTTAATTGAAAGACCACACAACTCAAAAACACATCTACAATAACTATTTATTTAATCTTTTCTTCAAGATAATGAAAACCATCAAAGTGTTTTTGATTAGATAAGCAGAATTTTGAAAAAGCTCTGACCTTTGTACAAGCTATAAATCCATCGGTAGAGTTATGAAAAGAAACAAACTTGTTTAATCTTCGCTAAACGCCATGGCCCTTTGGTCAAACGCTCAACCTTGTGAAAGTAAAAACAGGCCAGGGATCCAGTACATCTGAAGAGGTGGGTGTGTGTAAGTTATTGATGAAACGGTATATTTTTGCCATGGAAGGAGCTTCAAACTCTCAATCCTGAACTCTTTCAAGGTTATGGCAGTGGGAAAAAAAATTGTTAGAGATTAGTTTGGCCCAAATGGGTATTCAGACCAGATGTCAAACTTAAAAAATAGTTGTGGCAAGATCTCTTTGAATTTTGCTTAGGAACTTTCTCTCCAGCCTGCAACTCTTTCTTTAGAATGACATGCAATCACCAAAACAGGATGAAGTGCACCAAAACAATATACATAATACATAACAAAGTGTGCTGATTACACAAATCTTGAAACCGAAGCCACAGAACAGAGAGCCTGTAGCTCTGATACTACGTTGGAAATTTAGTACTTTAGTAATTTACTCTCCAGGTAATCTAACTAGTATGATAAATTTGCTATTCGATTTCTAGCACCCCCAAATATCAAACTACAACAATTGTCAGTATTATTACTATCATAGCAGGGGAAGGAGATTGAGCTAACGTCGGCTTTTCAGAAACAGGAATCAAGAGTGTAGTATTAGAAATTAAATTTGAAGGCATACCATTCGCAGACTTCAAATCCTCGAGATCTGCACCAAATTTATGACTGATGGATTCCAGAGTATCTGCTTCCTGTACAACATATGTTATCTGCATATTGATTCCTTTCCTAATTTGGGCTTTGGATGGACACTGACACCTAATTGGAAAGGTTGCTGGAACACCAATAGTGAGATTTTCCGGTACCAAGGTAGGATTTGCAATTTCTACAGCCTGATATGTGGTCAAATACTCAAAGGTCTGTGTTGAAATCTGCCAAAAGGTACTAGCGTACAGTATCACGAAGGTTACGTTGGCCTGGGAATAATTTCTCATGCATGCACATGTAATGGGAATAAGCAAAGTTTGCCCTTCAGCTAAAGAAGAGGTATTACCAGGCAAACCACTGGCTTCTGCTATACTTAACGGGTCTGTCAAAAATAAATCAGCGATAGACTGCATATTAAGGTACTTAGGACCCTGGGCTTTATAAAAAGCATATGTATCACATGGTGCTGGGCCATCAGAGCAGCTGTAGCCTGTAATATTGGGCGTTTCATCTTGTCCTTGGACTTCAGCAGCAATACAGAGGAGGAAAGATAGGAATACTAGTTTCCAAGCGGTTTGAAACATGGTGGTAGAGGACTGAGAACACTGTAAAATCATCCAAACTGATGAAGTGGGTGAATATGCATATGCCTTTTAAAGCAAATTTAGGAAATTGGTGGAGGATTATGCTCTACCAGGAGACTGTAAATTGTTTTCTGTTTTTCTTTCGTGAGCAGACCGAACACGCCATTTGAACGAATTGTGAGTGCGACTAAGTTTGTTCAAAGCAGGGATTTGTCTGAAGTGGGGACGGGATTCCCGAATTTTTTTTATCACTCTCGTTAAGTCAATGGAGTCTGCTGTCCTAATTCGGAAAAATCAGAGCACCCCAAAAAGTCAAGGATTTTTATGGAAATATTCTTTGGATTACCCAGTCATAAGGATGCATATTTGACATACGTTGTATTTTGGTTTTTTTAGTTAATTAATAAGTTAAGTCAAATGTGTATATTGATGTCTGAATAGACAATACATTTTTTAAATATTCTTGTTTAGAAATTTTTTATGTAAAATCTATTCAAGAATTTTGGTATAACAGATCGCATTAAGTCTTATTGTCTAGTAATTTGGTTTTTTTAGTTAATTAATAAGTCAAGTCAAATGTGTATATTGATGTCTGAATAGACAATACATTTTTTAAATATTCTTGTTTAGAAATTTTTCATGTAAAATCTATTCAAGAATTTTGGTATAACAGATCGCATTAAGTCTTATTGCCTAGTAATTTGGTTTTTTTAGTTAATTAATAAGTCAAGTCAAATGTGTATATTGATGTCTGAATAGACAATACATTTTTTAAATATTCTTGTTTAGAAAATTTTCATGTAAAATCTATTCAAGAATTTTGGTATAACAGATCGCATTAAGTCTTATTGCTTAGTAAATAGGTTCCTAGTCTTTTCTTAAAAAAAAAAACCAAAAGTCTTATTGCTTATTCATTAATCTTGTGACACATAAACGATCATTTATAAAATGAGTCCGTCATTTTGACAATTATCATTTATGTTAGCATAATTATTGTTGTAACGAAATTGCTTACCTCCTCTAATTTAAATATTTTATTTTAAAAATAAAATAAAAAAATTAAAGAGTTTTGGTAGTGCATAGTTGAGACAAAAAACTTTATATCATAACAGTATCATCATTTCTTATGTCATAGAAAATAAGTTTTCATTTTTTTTCCTATTGAATAAAGAAAATAAGATTTCCACTTTGACCTTGCAAGTTATTGCAATATTTCACAATTCATGCACCCTCAAGTATTATCCTTAAGTTCAAAGTCATTTAGTGCTTTCACTTGAATTCTGAGTCTCAATGAATTTTTTATTCTCAAAAGTTTTTAGCAATTTGATATTTAATTTTAAAACCACTTATCATAAATGCGATTCTTATATTGTAATTGATGTTCTTTGATTTTCATGATTGATCATAGTTGTTAAGACTATCAACACTGACCCATCCTCATATTTTGAATATAATATTCAGTGTTCAAACTTATAATAATTAATCATTTGCATCTTGAACTGTGATGATAAAGTTGGTTTTAGACATGCTACTCATTGAAGAAGCAAAAAAAAAATCTATATAAGACATCTAAGCTAATTAAAATAATGAAGTAATTAGCATCACAATTAATTTAGATAGAGTTAAAGAGTTGAGATAAACATCATTTGTATATGTACAACTAAAATAATTATTAAAATAAGTAAGTAGATCATGCACATATTATGTGATCTAATTTTTCTTTTAGATATTTAATTGATAGGTTTTGACAAACTAAGAAATTACCTTACACTTTATTTAGATATAGAATGTTCAACACATGCAACCTTGATATATATTTTGATCATCTTGAATTGTGTACTTTAGGTCTTACAATTCTTGTGCACCTCTATGTATGCAAAGTAAGTACTTACTAGCACTTGCACCAGAAGGGGTGCAAGGGTTACACCGATAGAAAAATATAAGATAGGTATATGCACACACTTGATTATGGTTGCATAATTGTATATAAAAAAAAATCAATTGTATCTAGAAATTAAAATAGACTTAATGTTTTCCATTTTCCTTTTACTCCTCAATATAAAATTTTCTTTATTAAATAAAATTTACACAACTTAACCCCACCAACATCCATCCCCAAAAATATTTTCCCATTTTGATTTAGCACTAATATCACGAGAAAAATAAGTTTTAAAGAACATGGTGGTTGCTTCGGACACAAATAAAAAAATTAAAAAAAAAAAAAAAAAAACTCTAATTATGATCCATTTTCCTTCTACCAATGAATTTTATTTAATGTGAGATAGAAGGTAGTCTATAGATTTATAGCCATGCTCATCTAGCGAAGCCCTAAATTACTCTCTTAACCCAAAAAAAAATACTCAATGTATTCTAAATTACTCATCTTAACCCAAAAAAATACTCAATGTATTCTCTTCAACGAAGGGGAAAATGAGAGTGGAGGGGCTAGTTGGGTGCATTTTACTTATCAAATTATCAAATTAATATAATACTAAATATTATCGAACACTGAGAATGCATATTGACCTATTTATTAAGTAATTAAAAATTTAAAATCTTTTGTATATTGATTTTCAATTAACTATTTAAAACAGAAAAAGGTGCATTCTAATACCAGATTCAACATTTAAAAATATTTCTAATTTTTTTTAAAATAAAATTTTAAAAAAAATAAAAATAATAAAAGTGCATTCTAATATATACAAGATTCAACATCTAAAAATATTTATAAATTTCTTAAAAAATAAATAAATAACTAATTTTAACTCATATCATGCAGTGAATGCACACATTGATGAATTTGTGAATGCATATGTAAATTCCAGAAATATCAATGAAAAAACTGCAATTCTACATATTAAAATTATTAAAAAGGATTGGTTTAAATCGCTGGAACATCGATGATGGTAGTGTGTATTGCACATAAGAAATAGTATATAAAACATAAAATAAAAATCTAGGGGAGAGGACCCATAATATTTTTATCAATATTGGACCAATGGTTGTGACTTTAAAGTTGTTAGTGTTGATGATGACTACCCATAATTAAACAAAATGTATTCCTTTGATCTAAAAAGCAACCAATCATGTGATTCCACACCAGCGCTCAATAAAACATGCTGTGAATGCACAAGTATTGGTCTCGCTATTTTTTTGGGCCTTTTTGGACACCTTGACAAAAAGCGTGTTGATGTGGCATCATATTTGATGATGTGGCTCTGAAACCTTAGTTATAAGCAGGGGACTTGCCAAGTAAGCTGCTGTAAAAAAATGAGAGTGATTTGAATTTCCATGTAGGATAATTAGAAGTGCAAAGTTAGGGTGCACAACCACTGGGTCCTCTCCCCCAGGGCTTAAATTTGACGGTCAACCCTGCCTATCAAGCAATTTTTTTGTGACGGTCATTTATTTGAAGTTGCCTTTCAAATATTAAAGGTTATCTATTTTAAGAAAAATATATGTAGATTGAAAAAATATATATAGGAATAATTACATAGAAATTTTGACAGTTTAACTAAAATTTTGCCTTTCAAGTGATACAGTCTTCCTAAAATTTTAATTGTATTTTACAAATAAAATGACTAAATACAACCATACAACCATCAAATTTAAGCCCTGCTCTCCCCTGTGTACAATGTGGTGGGACCATTGTTTAATGTGCATATTTGTCACATAAACGCGTGTAGACAGGTTGAAAGATATATGTGATGTAAGGTGCATGCCAGCCACGTTTAACTTGCACTGCAAGCGTCACAAGGGAAAATAAAACATTCAAGGAGAGAATGCAATCCGTCCTAAAGCACTCAGAGCCTAAGGTCTGTCCTACTTCTGAACCAGTAAGATTAAAACTAACCAGCACATTATAGAATGGAAGAATGAGAGGGAGCATTCACTTGGTTTGACAGTCGCAAAAGTCGCTTGGAAATCCGTTGGCTACAAGCTAAAAATATCCCTTTCCCCTCTTCATTTCCTCAATCACCACTTTAAAAGTGGAGCTGGAGATCCCTTTTTGGATACTTGAGGGATGTATCTTCGACTCAGACTTTCATTCAACAAGATAAACAATGGGACACCGAAATATATGGACTGTGCAGTTGCTCATTCTTCTAGAGGGGTACAATTTTAATTTCGTCGTAGTGGGAGATAACCATGGGATGGAAATTTTGCAGATTTTTTACCATTCTAATTATGAGCAATGAACATAGCAGATGAGGACAACACTACCGTCTTTTTCTTACCTGGCAGGAGCATATGCCATAGTTTATAAGAGTAATGAATTTGTTTCCTTATGAGTTCACCCTCATCTGTCAATCTGGAATGATTACTTTGGACTGAGTGAATGGGGAAGGTACGAAACCTCTTTCCTCCCAATTGTCTAACATTTGTATGTATTGTCCTAAGGATTGAATTTTTAGCAAGGATTACAGAGCCAATTTATGACCATTGTTTCATATGTACGGCATAAGTATTCTAAATGAATGAATGCATATAACTGAGAAAGATTGAACAAGAAGATATATTGGCATGTATCTGTGTGGATTGATGGAAGATTGTACTTTTTATAGAATGCTTGAACTATTATAGAAACTTCTGCAAACGAACTCTGTACATGGTAAAAGGGGTTATCAGGTCGAAGCCTTAACTAACTACTTTCTGGACGAATATTACAATTTATATGAAAGCATGGTTCGGTGCTACATGGAATTTAGATTTTGGAGAACATCTGTTTTCCTGTGCAACTGCTGCGTAAATCTGAACTTATATATTTACAAATTTGCATTTGAAAATGCGGAATATAATTCATCACAACTATATGTAAAAGGTGTTTGTTTCAAACTGTTTTTATGTCTATCTGATTATGCATTCAAGGTAATTTTGAAATTTAGAGATTGAAATAGTAAATAGTAAAAAATAGTGTAAACATACCGTGATTTCTTTTTGAATGTGCTATGAATTCTTTGCTATTTGTTCTTCTTCTGCAATCCTCGTCTGTAACAAACTCTGGGCAATTTGTTATTCTTCTCAAATGTAGCAAAGATATTTTGTTTTATTATAGCATGTAATCTATTTGTAGAAAAGTTGAGGCGGTGAATAAAAGTAAAACATTGATATTTTCAGGCGGTGTAAAATCTATAAATGTAATTGCCAGTTGAACGAAAGGACTGCCAACACGAAACAAATTCTTCTATTGTGTTGTTATGATGCATTTATTTGATAAAAATATCCATGCATTTGATTTCAACGACTCTCGCAGGTGGATAAAATTTGATTTATGATGCAGGTAGATCTACCGTAAAGTTTACCTGTAAAACAGCCTGGTAAAATGGTTTGACAGAGTGTGAGACAGGTTTCAGCTCAAAATCCATACAATATATAGCCTATCGGCTAAAAAGCATCATTGGAACTTGTTGCACTAAGGAAGGGATGCCAACCATATTCTCACCATGCTTCTTAGTCAATCCCTTTGATTGATTTAATGATGTTTCTAATGGTCAAAGACACAACAAGTAGAATTTAAATGCGGGTAAGTGCAAAAAGATGGGGGGCCAGAAAGGGGTCTTAAGTGGCCATTTTTTTTAAAATCGGAAAATACTAACCTTGGATGTGAAATTGAGGATAGTTACATTCAAAAAATTTAGATGCAACAAAAAAAGGGTTGTAGTGCTCCAAGTCTACTTTCTAAACTATTTTTTCTTAAAAAAATGGTTGAGATTAAGGGGTTCAAAAGAGGGAGCCACATAAATTGGTGTTGTTTTTGTCAAAAAAAATCACATAGTGAATTTTGTGGCTCCCTCAAAAGGTTAACTTGTTTTTGGTATTTTTAAAATTGCTTCAATGAGAAATTAGCTAACAACATATAGTTTATGCCCGATTTTTCTAATAAGTTTTTAATGAATATTTGATTTTTTACTAATTTTCAAAGTGGACACTTCTTGAATAATAGAATTTTGGCCATGCTACCCCTATAAATTTTGAAAATTAATTGAAAATCATTTTTTTTATTTTTTTTAAGATGTGTAGAATGGAATCTAGTTTCTAAAAATGTAATTTATTTGAAAATTTGATAAACGGTTAATTTATAAAGAAAAAAATACCAAACACTAGTTTTTGCCAAAAAATAGACACACAAACAAAAGAAATTAAAGATGAAAGGTTTAACATTTTCAAAATGTGAAAATAATTATATCGTTAGATAGCTAAGAGAGAGTCTAACATTACCCAGGTGTTTGATTTGTTCGACCTTGAAACATGTGCAAAACTGATGGTTAGCACGAACAATATTATGTGAAATTTTGTAGAATATGCAAAAACATGTCTTTGGACATTGGGAAGGCCCTCCAAGCCTTTGGGTTGGAAATCCAAAGCAAATCCAAGCCAAACGCTTGGGGATTCCCAAAGCAAGACAAAACGTGAGGGTGTTATAACGTGCTCGCGTTATTTGAATGCATTGATAAAACACAAGCATGTTATAATGCGCTCACGTTTTGGTCTACATTGAATTTATTTTTCTTCTCATTTTTTCCCTCTCTCTTCTTGTTATCTTTGAGGGAAACTATATACTTGAAATAAACATTTAAGTATATTAAGTTGACATTTACATATGGATGTTTACTTAAATCTTATACTTTAAGTTATATTTCATGTATATAGTTCTAGGATGTTTAAGAGTCGTTTCGAATCTTTAGGAGTTATAATGCAAATTCTATTTTTTGGAAGATCTTACAAATTTTTAAACTTAGTCAAATCTCAATAATCAACATGTCAAATTTTAGTAATCAACAAGGTTGTATTATTTCTCTCTTTATCTCACTCATTTTTTATCTCTTACACTCTAGACCTCTCTCTCACTATCTCCATCCCTTTATCCGACTCTCTCTCCCATGAGCTCAAGAACTACCTCTCTACCTATCCATTCCTCTCTCTCTCTCTCTCCCCCTCCTTCCCTCTCTACTCTATATCTCCCCTCTCC